>WHYT01017423.1:433507-469373 GCA_009806455.1 Tetrax tetrax
GGGATGAGGAAGTGGAAGGAATGGGGAAGTGGGAGGGATGGAGAGGAAGAAAGGAGGATGGGGAAGTGGACGAGATGGGGAGGAAGAAAGGAGGATGGGGATGAGGAAGGGATGGGGAAGTGGGAAGGATGGGGAAGTGAGAAGAAGGGAGGATGAGGAAGAGGAAGGGATGAGGGGGGGTAGAGAACAGGGAGGTGGAAAGGATGGGGATAGGGAGGAAGGCAGGATGGGGAAAGGATGGGCAAGAAGGAGAGGCAGGGGTGAGGGAGGAGAAAAGACGGGAAAGGGAGGGAGTGGGGAGGAAGGACGGATGGGGAAGGCTGGGCAGAAGGCAGGGACAGGGAAGAGAAGGATGGAAAAGAAGGCAGGAGAGGGGGTGAGGGAGGGCTAGGGATGAAGAAGAGTGGGGAGAGGGGAGAAAGGGGATGGAGCTGCAGTGGAAACTGAGGGTTGGCACAAGGGGCTTGGAGAGAGGATTTGACCGGGGCAAGGGGACAGAAGGGAGTGGAGAGGCACTGGAGAGCAGGACAGGGCAAGGTGTCCCCAGCATACAGGGGAAGGGGACAGACGTGAACGGTGCCAAGCCTGGAGCCTCTGTTCACCCCATGGACAATCCAACCCAGCACCTCCTGCAGCTGCCAGCCCCAAGTGCCTCAGACCTTGAGGAACAGGTTCCTGGGTCATGCTAACAGGGCAGCAACTCCAGTTTGTGCGAACAGTGGATTTTACCAAAAATAAGCTGCCCAGCAAGACTGGAAAGGTCATAGATGGATGTTCACAGGGTGGAGCGAGGGTCGGCAAAAGTTTGCTGGCAATATTGAAGTATTCAGCATTGTAGAAGTGGAAGAAACTTCTGAAGAACTGCAAAAAAGACCTTACAGTACTGAGCAAGGTAAAATAGGGTCACAAGATTGGTATCACTTTACTGGCTCAGTGATGGGCTGTGAAGTGACTGTTACCACTCCAGAAGGAGAGTAAGAAACACTCCTGTGAAAGCAGCTCAGGGCTCCATTGTGATGGAAGAAAGCAAGTGCTGGGAAAGGAGAGGATCATGTAGGAAAAAACTGAAGAGGCTACAAAACAGCCCCCACAAATGCAGCAGTGGCCTGAGGAAGGTGGATGGAGAGTGGGTCTCCGTTGAATAACAAGTTCATGCTCAAGGAAATGATGAATTGAGTGTTTCAAAATACACAAAGGCTCAGAACTGGAAAAGCTGTGAATGAAGTGTAGCATGGAGATGAGCAAGGTGAGGAAGAGGAAGAGAGAGGGAGCTGAGAAGAGGGGGTAGAAGTCAGAGACTGGAAAACAAAGATTACAAATGAAGGGAGGTGGAGGGATGTGAAGACTAGGAAAGGCAAAGGAGAGCGCACGTGAGCTCCCTGGTGGGAAAACAGCCTGTGAAAGCCTAGAGAAGAGCAGAGGCGCAGAACTATAAAGAAAGACAAATCCTCAGGGATTTAATCACTCAACGTGAATCTGAATGATGGCTGTGCAAAGGGAGGTATGTTCTCAGGAGGACCCAACGTGGATAGAGGACAGGCACATCTCCACCACTAAAAAGGCAAACTGTGAGTCCTTGGCAGTGCAGTCCCTGCTTTTGAATCCCTGCTACTGTGCCAGCACATCTCTACAGGACATCTCTACTTTACAAGAGGAACAGGGTTTGGTTTTTTTTTCAGCAGAGTTTAATGGATTTCCAACCCCATTTTAAGTTTCACCAGAAAAAAAGGAGTTCACACCAGTGCAAAAATGTGGTGTAGGGATCGTTGCTGGCCTGAGCCGAGAGGACTGGGGTGATGCTGCTCATCGCAGCAGCCCAGCCTCAGTGGAAATCCTCCACGCTGGGATGGCCACGATGTGGTCCCACCACACAGGTGGTTTCAGCACCTAGAAACACTCCCAGCTGTGGGGTGGCAGGTCCAGCATCACTGTGGGGGGGCTCAGACCTGCACAGACTCCTACCATGGAGCCACACCCTACATCGCTTCTGAAAATTATGCTTCTTCCCCCAAATTATCTGAACAGCTATAAAATAATATCATGGGGGAGATGTGCTAGTGCAGAGAGAGAAGAGGTGAACCTATTGCTTCTTTCTATGGAGGAGCAGTTAATTAGACTGCCTTGGCTGTGGCATAGCGCTCGCTGTGCTGATGATGAGTGAAGACGTGTTTTGGGGTTGATTTACATGTTTACGCATTTGAGGGAATTTGGGGGTTGGTGTATCCTTGACTGTGCTTTCACAGACCAGAGTTTGCCTCTGCAGGTTGATGCTACACAGACATCGCTGGAGCTTTAACTTAAATTCAGGAATTTCATGTGGAAGGAGCCTCAGCAGCTAAAAGTAAATACTTGTTTTTTCCATCCAGTTCTTACTCCACTCACAACCCATGAATGAAGGTCCTTATCTCTGTCCTCCCTCCTTCGTTAGTGATGTCAGTAGCAACGGTCTCAGGGTTGATCACAAAGAAGTGGGAGTGGGGAGGGGGAGGCAGCAGGGTCTCAGTGTCACGGTTTTAGTGTCATAGTTGGGAAAAGCAGGGGAAAGCCATGAGCTTTCACTTGATGTCCCATCCATTGGTCCTGAACTAACCTTTCTTGTCTCTCTTTTGCAGTCTCTAATAGATAATGCTACTGTAAATTTTCAGCTCAGTTGCTTTTTTTCTTACGGAGGGAGGAAACACTGTAAACCCTGATAAAACCCAGGAAAATCTGTCTTTAGAAATTGAGAAATTATTCCTAATAGTAACAAATCCTCATTCCCATGATAACTAAATCATCTCAATCTGAACCTAGCTTATAGAAAAAACAGAGTAATATTCACAAAGGAAATAAATAAGATGAATAAAAGGTAGGAAGGGAAAGCTACCTGTCAGATTTATTCCATGTCAGGAGCAGGACTGAGAGGGTTCCTTATTTCCTACCCCCTAGTTCTACTTGCAGCCCAGAAAAACATCCCTTCCCCTAGTTTTCAGTTCAATTATGTACACACTGTTTGGGTTCTTGTTTCTAAATTGCCTCCCTTTGAGCATCATTTCAGAAGACACAGAAATGTAACCCAGGAGCATATGCTGAAGGCAGCACTTCAGGGGTGGGTTCTGAATCTCCAACTCACACAGCAAGCGGGGAGAATCCTTGGCACGGGAGCAACTTGTAATGCAAACACTAATCATAAAGCAACCACGTTAACTGGAACCCTATAGACAGACTGATCAGAGAGGAAAATTGATTAAGCATGTACTACTTTGCCAAAATCTTCCTTTCTGCAGGAAACACTCAGGTAATGTTGGCTTACTGACTGTCTGACAAAGTTCAGGCGAGCCAGCTGAAACCCAATAAATGTGCATGTCAGATGGAAGGGAATACCAGCAGCAAAATAAATACTGTGCTGGAGAGCAGTTGATGTCATCTTTCTATTCAATTCTCTCCAAAAAAAGAGATAGGTTTTTCCCCACAAAGCAATCACTGCTTTCTTAAAGGTGTTACAGATGGCAGTGCTGGTTGCAAAGAGCCATTTATTCTCCCAAGGTGTTTATAAAACCTTTCTTTTATCTCCTATCCCTCCACATTTGTTGCCACCTTTTTTTTTAAGGAAACAAAGAATTAAAAATGTGCCATTCTTGAAAGAGTGAGAGTTTGGAGAATAGTTTTAGTTTAAAACACATTCTGTTTTTCTTAAAAAAAAAAAAAAAGCTTCTTCAGAAATATTTTTATTGTAAAATTTCATTTGGCAAAAAGGAAAATAAAAGTATTTTTCTTCAAAATTTGAAAGAGTTTTCCCTGCCTTCCCACCCGCTGGTGCTCAGTGGAGTGCTTTTGATTTCCACAGACCCTGGCTTCCTATAAAGCCTTTTTCTACCCAGGATAAGTGGTGTGAGAAGCTGCTTTAGCACGGGATGCTGCAAGGTTGTTGTACGCAAAACTCAGTTTAGCCAATACTTCCCTCTACCGGGAAAGAAAAATACTGCGATTTATTATAATTCCCTTTGAGATAAAGGAGGATACGGGGGCAAGAAGGGCTTTCCTCTCTGAAGATGACGGGAGATTCAGGGTACCTGGGATGAAGACAGGACATCAGACTCAGGATATCACCAACACATTGCTTGTTTATTAACAAGGCAAAACAGTTTGGGCCATCCCATATTGACCCCCGCTTCGATGCAAGTGAATGCAGTAAATCTCGGGGGGGACTTGGGGGGGAAGGGGGTGGGTCACCTCCACATCCCCACCTCTGTGCTATGGAAAGCGTAAGGTCAGGCCACTGTTCGCATCAGGACAGAGCCCACCACTGGGTCGCATCAAGGATGGTGCTAAAGCTTCATTGCATAACATTGTCTGGGATCTGGGGTCGTTCCTTCCTCTGTGCTAAAAGCCCTGATTTCTTCTCATCCCCAGCTTCGATTTCGATAAGCAAAGAGACCCTGACATAAACCCAGCTACTGTGTCAGGATAGATCTGTATCAGTCTTCAGCTTCTGTCTTTTAATTAAGTGTATCGTCCTCATGGAGCATCTCTCATCAAGCATCCATGGGGAAATCCTGTAACGCCTGGCTAAATTGCTACATTTGTTCAATCAGACTCAAAGATATAATCCTAAAGTAAGCTAATCTAATTTAACCAGGAGAAAAAAAAATTACAGGCAGGCAGTGCCTCTGTCAACGAACGTGTCCAAGTGTGAAGAAAGCATTCAGTGCTCTAATAGACTCATAACAGCTCACATCATTAAAATAAAATTTATTTTGTCTCCCTCAAATGGCTCACCCTCCCCTCTTCCAAATTAGGCCACTTTATGTTGCACCAGAATATGTCTGTATTTTAATTTAGAAGGGGATGAAGGTTATGCTGGGCTGAATTATGTCCCATTACGATGCTCTTGCCGCCTGTGGACAGCACAAATATTTGGTGATTAGGCAGCTCAGAGAGCAGAGAAACACTGCTTCGCTAAGTGGGGTGAGCGTTCACATGGGGTTCAGTGATTAGCAGTGTCAGAAAGGCAGAGCCTGGGTTTCCAGCAAAGCTTTCTGTTCCTCCTGTGTTCCCTGCTTCATAACGAGCCACAAGCTTGATGAGTTTCTGACACCCAGAAAGTTGGAAAAAAACTTCACCTCACATGAACTCACCTTTGCTAACTTCTGCCAAAAAGTTATCCATCCCCCGGCTTCCTCAGGTTAGGTAAAGCCTCCTATGAGGGAGCAGTCACACACTGAGCCTTCGCAAAGCAACCCAGAAATACAAATACATTCCCTCTTTTTTGGGTCAAAAGCACCAACTTATGACACCAAAGTTGCTTTACTCCTGCGACCTCTCTTGCAGAGGACACTGCCATCTCTGCAGCGGCACGAGGAGCAGCGAGGCTCAGTCCATGGAGAGAACCAAGAGATCTTCTAGGTGCAACTGAACTTTGGGTGCCCTGGGGAAAAGTTTTAGAGGGGTGGAATCTAAATTTTGCCAAGCTCCCTGAGAGTTTTGGTTATGATCTGCATAGGGGAAGGGCTTCAAAGCAGACCAAAGGGAAGTTAACAACTTCTAGAAAAATTTCCCCATGGAATCTAAAGCATCGAGAGAAGCTGGTGCTTTATATATGCTGCAAGATTGACCATAATTGTGAATGGTAAAATACACAATCAATTGTGTATGGTAAAAATCACATTTGATTTGTTGCAAATCACATTTGCTCTGTGCTTTCCTTCCCTTGCCAGGCACTTTGAGCCAATCCTCACCTTACTTCTGCCTCCAGAGCCACCCCTTGCACATTATATAGAGGATCACCAAAGTATCTCACTGCTGCTTCCAGGCTTAAACTAATACTGGCTGCTTGTCCTTTGCATTTTGTTGTGTTAAAAACTCCCTGCAAGCCAGCAGTCACAAATGTGCCTTGGGATGCATCATGCAGGCACAGCTGGTGAGAAGACCCTCACAAGGACTGGAAGGAAACTCCAAATGATAAAGTAATTTTCTGCATTTATTACACCGATAATTCTTCTTTCATTGCAGTCCATCATGCCCTCCCTTCCTCCATTTTAACACTAATTAGAGTCAAGCTTCCTTCCAGTACATTTACTTAATATTTTACATGAATCATTAAAATTTTCCTCTTTTTTTTTTTTTAATTTGAATCTTCTAATTAATTGTAATGCCTATTAGTTTGTATTCAGACACTGCCATTTCAGTTTCTGGGAAGTGCTTGGGGTAGAAAGACCCAGAGCAGCTAGGCAATAAAGACCACAATGTCTTTCAGCACGGAAATAATTCTGTGGACTTCCTTAGGATTGCTCTAGGCCTATTGATGCTCGCATAGGCCGGGTCTTAGGCAAATTGTGGTTACAAGAGACTCAGAATTTCTGATAAATCTTGACAAATCTGAAGGAAATTAAACTGAGCTATCCTCCTGTTTCTTTTCCTGTATGGTTTACTGTAAGGTTTCTACATCATGTTTACCCTTCAGTGGCCTTTCCCTGCTGCTCCTCACTTACGTTTCCATCCTTGGACTTACTAAGTTGCAAAAAGTCTCCAGTCCACCACATGACTACTTTCTGGTCACTTTTCCCTAGCGTACCTGTTTCTCCATCCTTTCCCAGTCCAAGTCTACTGCAACAGCACAGATGGCAACAGAGTCTTTCCTTCTGAAAAGAGGAAGGCATGACTGAATTTAGGAACAGTCAGTAGTATTTTTTCAGCATCGTCAAGCTGAGTAGCCTAAGGACCCCCAGGTGGACCCGGGGCCTGTCCTCAAACTCTTTCAGTCTAAAACTCTTGTCCTGATACTACATGTACACGGACAACTTGTCTGAGCCTTCAGGGATTGCTCGTACAAGTGCTGGTACTCATCCTCTTGGTGAGATGAAGGCACAAGAAGAATGGGTGGTCAGCAAAAGCCTAGACGGGAGGTTATAAGCAGAAAAGGATGCAAAGACAAACAGGCATCCACAAACTGGTGGTTGTGTTTGACTGACCCATTCCCTGCTTGGGGAATGCAAAAGGCGCCAACAAGATCAAAGACCAGGAGACACTTTCATGTGCAGATCTCCAACCTTCACCTTTGAGTGAAAGCTACACAACCAGAAACAGCCACCAAATATATCCACCAGCTGCCTCTTTTGCCCGAGTGAAGAGTCAAGCACTAGCCCTCACACATCTCTTTGGACATTCCTCTTCCCTCCTTTGTCTGCCTGTTTGCAAGCACAGTCTGCAAACTTCTCACCCCACTCTTGCTTGCTCGCACTTCTAACTTGAAACTTCCAGCAGGTCCCACCACCAATTTCACCCTCATCTTCCTTTCCCCAGCAAGCAGTTTTTAGGCTAAACTAGAGCTGAGACAAAGTTAGAGGACCGTTCATCATAAATCACCTGTAACCCTGATATAGTAAACCAGCCTGCCACTCACAATAGCAAGAAAGGGCAGGAGGAGGACAGCACTCAGCCAGGATCTGGCTGCTGATGCAACAGACCCAATTCCCTGCTGGGATAAATTACAGTGAAGTCCCTGGGTCCGCCAAGCATCCGAAAATTTGCCCTGTTAAAAATCAAGGAATCCTTTGAATCCTTCTTGTTTGCCTCTTTGGAGATGATTGTAAACAAAGCTATAATTGCTCAAGGCTCTCAGCTTTTCATACTTCATCCTTAATGCAATATCCTACCTCTGACAAATGGAGCCTTTAAGAACCGTACTGCCCTTGACTGGAAATCCAGCATTAGAGCACATCACTGCACACCCTGAACCACCGCACTTTGCTTTCCAAGCTGACCCCCTCTGAGTGCAGGGTCAGATCCTCGCTGGATATTGAATGTTCTCCTCTGAATCAAGCAAAGTTCAATTTTTTTTTCCCTGCAGTGTTTCTGAGTGCTGTCTCAGAGCATGAGGGTTTTTTTTTTTTCGTTTTTTCTTTCATCCACTTTCAAGCATTTATTTGGGGATGACTTTAAATGGGACAATACCAAGGCTTCTGCCAGGTGTTTTGAAGAGAATTGCTATCCTTGACACAAACACAGCCACCTACAAACAACAACACGAAATACTAACATTTGACTTTGGTTTCCAAAGAGTTGGATGGGTTCAAGAGTGGCCTCTCTTTGTGGGTATTTGGGAGTCCAACAGAAAGGATGGATGCTGGAGAAGCACTTCCTCCTACTTGCCACTCCTCATATTTTGCTTTTTCTGACGGGTTTTCACTTCTCTGCTTTCTCTGCAGTCGTGTTCATGCCAAAAAAATAAGGAAAAAACCAACACAAGAACTGGTTTAAATGGATGGTTTGAAGTAAAGGAAAAGTTGAAGTGGAAATAAATGTAAAAGACAGGTACCCACTTCTGATCTGAGTGGCGGTTTACACAGTTACAGAACGGCTACAAAGAGACCACAGGAGCGGGGATGGTGCCCAGTAAACTGCTCTGTAATCAGTTTATTTGTCTGAAGAGATTTTGTTTGGAGGAGATGTTGAGATTGATGGCAGCTAATGGCTGCTAAAGTTTGCACAAATAAATTAGAAATGGATTTTAAGGAAGTTTACAGAACTTGAGTAGCAGAGGATACAATAGTGTTTGCTAAAAGGCTTGGTGACGCAGGTACGGCTGTCTCAGAATGGTTTAATCACAATGGGAAAAAGACATTCTGGAATGTTTCTAATGTCTACATTTCATATTAGCTTGTCTCATGACTGCCCAAAAGAAAAAAAAAACCCACAAAACAACAAAAACCAACAAACCCCAAAATCCCAAACTCCCGTAACTTTGGTTTCATTCATAATAATTTCAGCAGACAAGGTCCTCAGCAGGTACAAATGGGCTCAACATCATCAGTCAAATTATACCAGCTCAGGAGTTGCTTGAAGAAATTAAAAGTGTGTAAAAGCTTCCCAGACAAATTAAAAATAAACTAACAGCTGAAATTAACTTACTTCTGGGTGACGATGGGTATCAGTAGAATTTTTCTTGCTAAGGTGCTGTAGCCTCAATGGAAGAGGGAACCAATTGCCATCTGAACCTGAACTTTCACCAGCTGCCTTTTCCCTGAAAAAAAAACTCATTCAAAAATAAGTCACTAAAAACTTCAGGGAAGAACAGGGAAAAAAAAATCTGGGAAGAAAGTACTCAAATTTAGTAAGATCTTTATCCTTAGATAAATGAGGTAGGATAAATTAGGGTTGTATTTCACACCTGCTACCCATAATGTAGATGGGAGTGGGTGATGAGCAGCCAGGAGGGGGTATTTGTGGTGTCCCTCCCATCTCACCAGCATCAGTGGAGCAGCCTATATGTTTAGGTCCACATGGTTTACATCAAGCATCCTGATCCCTGCTTGGACAATCTGACAAACACACTTGCAGAAAATTTACCTGCTTATAAACCAAAGTGCATGGTACAATATGGTCAAAGCTGGTGGGTAGAGCAGCGTGGAGGAAATAGGGACACCCTCACCCCACCAGCCTCCTGTCTGCTCACCAGTAGTACTTTGTGATGCATCTTGCAGCAGGGCCCCAAAATAGCTCTTTGTGGTGGTCAGTGTAGTTTCAGTCATCTTCCCAATTTGCGGCATGGCCACACCATGTCCTGCACAGGGCTTTTTCATGGGATTTGGTTTTACTTGTGTAGGCATCTTTAGCTCAGGAGTGAGCTACATGTTTTTCAAAACCATAATAGCGGTCACTCTTGCCCATGATGCAGTTGTGTAAAAGGGAGACTTTTGTCATCCTCCACTTTAATTAAACGTTTTGATCCTGCCATCAATGCCAATAAACGCAGTGTGCAATATATGATACCTGATCCATTAAAACTGTCAATGGCTTTACGATATATAGGGGGACAACAGACCCCCATGTCACTGTGCTGTGCTTTGTTAACATCATGGCAGGAGCACAGCTGGGGTTGAACAAGCTCATGCCGATGAGGTTTGTCCTACAGTTGGGTATCAATAGAAATGTTGTCATTGCATTACACATGTCTTAGCACCATCTCCTGAATCCAGCTATCTGCCAAGGTCACTTCTCTCCTCTGCCACTGCCGAAACATCTGTGGCAGAGGATTCCCCCTCTGTTGAACCATGTGCTGTAGTATCACATCAGACTCCTGGTTCTCATTTCAGAAAAAAGCTGTGACTCACACTGTGAAGAGAATCTCGAAAACATGACTTGAACCTCATTGAGGTAAAAGTTCTGCCAAAAACATGAACCTGAGGTGTGACCTGCATCACGCGCGTTGCTAAGAGATGTATCCTGGACCTCGCTGCCCCAGGGACTCTCACAGCCAGCAGTGGGTTTAGTCACTGAGAAGAGCCAAACCAGAGCAGGGGAACAGATCTATTTAAGATTTTCCGTATTTTTGAAGAGGGTGAGGGGATGTAGAAGTTGTGTGAGAAGATGTTTGAAGATCATCAAGCAGAATAATCTGAAACTTAACTAAGTGCGTGCTCCCTATGTCAGGAAAGATGTTTCCTTTCAAGATTAAATGTTGATTTGAGGAGAAAAAATATGAAGCTAGCCAAACATTTCCTGGTTACTAATTTTCTGAAGAGATACGCTGACTGATTGAGTTTTTCCTTTTAGACATGTGAAAATGTGTATTATTTTGATAAGCAAGCCCAGCTCCTTCTCCTCAGCATACTGCCAGACACCCATTTTTGGAGCTGGCTCAGACTCAGCCCGGCCCCTCTTGTGGCACAGAGTCATCTTCTCGCACCAGGGAGTTTGACACCAGAATGAAACATCAAGGTACTCCATGGCTTACCAGGGCAGATGGGTCACCTCCTTGAGATCCTCCCACCCACAGAAGCTCACACCTTGGGCAAAACCATCCAGTCCTGTTAAATCCACCCAAATCTTCCTCCAGCTGCTAGTCCTCAAACCACTTCTTTTCCCTCAGAGCAGAATCCATTTCTCCCATACCTTAACCTGTCAGAGCTGAGACACCCTTCTCCCAGGTATTCACCTCTGTCGTGTGGTGGGTGTGCTCAACCCCCTGGCCAGACTGGTGGTAGTCTGATGACAGTTGTGGAGGAGGGAAAGGCCTGAGCCATAGCCAGACCAAGAATTCCTCTAGTTTCAATCTGTTCTCTGAAAATCCACAAAGGAGCAGAGCAACACAGTGAGCACCGACTCATGTGAGCTTGGAACACTGATTGTCGATTAATGCATGAATAGCGGGTGGCTTTTCCAAGACACATTTATCAAGGAACAGAGAAAGTTGTGGGTACAAGGAGTCTCATACATACCTCTCCCTTCACAGCCTAAATGAGCCTTCGTTGAGCTCTCCCTGCTAGGCAGCGTGGCTGGTGGTGATCTCTCGAGCTGGGATGCCTCTCAAGGTTGCTCCTCAAGGAAGAAAGACCTTTCTCCAATGGCAGATCTTTGATAAGCAACCAATACCGTGCATCACCTTGTAGTATGGTGTCTTTGATGTTTGCCTTGGGAGCTTTGATTACCTGTTGAATTGATACTAGAGAAACTTTGTAATCTTGGCTAAATGTTGTGAACGACTGACTTGCGTACATACTCCTTTAGACATAAACCATTGATTAAGTCTGAGACTAAGTTTGCACTTTAGCTCCATTAGGAGTTCAACAAGCAAGAGCACCCACTCTGAACCTCATGACTCAGCAGGAGGATCCTCCTTGCCCTTTGCATCTCCAGTCTCTCTGATAATCCTTCTAACTTGAGTGTAACTCAATTTTCCTTTGTATGTTTCTCCATGCAGTAATTATTAGAATGAACTTAGTTAAGTCTCACTTTTACAACATCATACTAAAACCATTTTTGCTAACACCCTTGACCCTGGCTCTTTAAGTGTCTAAATCTCCCATTTATGACAAATTGGCACAGTTGGCAGGATCCTAAATCAGGATTTGCAACGTGTCCTAAACAATAATCTCCTTTAGATATATATGTATATTTTTTCTGCCCCTGATCTTCTATACCTTGCAGCTGGCTCCTGATGGCTGAATGGGTTAACCCTTTCCCTGCCACAATCCCTGACTATTGGTTCCTGCTCTTCTTCTCCCAGGAGAGGGAAAATTGGCAGGCAGCAGCTATAGCATTGGTGGGTCAGATATAGGAAGACACTGAAAAGAGGCAAAAGATTATTGGATTGATGAGAAAAATGCCTGTCTGAGATGCTTTAAGAGGTCATTCCCCTCACATTAAAATAATAAATAACAAGGTGATAGTGGGTAAGTGCCTTCATTGAATCAAAATATTAGGCAATAAAGAATTTTTTAATGTAGCATTAAAAGTATATCAAGAACCAGAGACTTGGAGCTGAAGTAAAGCTAATTTAAATTAAAAGGTAGGCTTGTGATTTTAAGTGTAAGGCTAATTAACTGTGAAACAAATTATTAAGTGGCAGACATTCTCCATGGTATCTTCAGATCAAGAGCTGTAACCCCGGACAGTCAACTTATTTTAGTCAAATGCAGCCCAACACTGACCTGTAAGATGTTTGGTGGCATTTAAACCTGTGTTTCCAGTTCCTTTCAGTGGCGACATGACATAGTTACAGCATAGCGACTTGCACTAAGGTCATTCAGTTGTTTTGTGCTCATGCTATCCCAAAGCAAACCCTTTAGACCTACTTTTCATATCAGCTTGCACGAGCCTTAGTCCAGTACTTGTCCAACGAACTTCTGCATCTATTTGCCTGCAATTATATTAACACTTCCTCTGTACACAACTTGTGAGCATGGCAGCCTGCTCTGCTACACGCTATACACTCCCACAAAAGTTACTTTGCACTTTCTGCAAGAAAATCTCCTTCCACCTTCTGGTTTTGCTGTCCCGATACATCACAGGTCTCAGTTAGGGACCACCTCAATCAACAAAATGGGATAAGCAAACACATTTTGGATGACTGGATCTTGCTATTCTGGAGCAACTTTCCTTTAAGACCAACAGGGTATGGATGACAAATTTTCGAGGTGCGTTTTATAGCTTTCCTCTGTGCCAGAGGCCTGGCCCATAGCCATTGGATGATGGAAAGCTTCCCCAGGGAAAACTCACCACAGGCAAACTGCACCCCTCCTATACACTTGGCAGGAAGGGTGTTTGATACCGGCTCGTTTCAAAATAAGCATTGCTCAATGCTCTGGTTTAACCCTCAGTGACATTTATTCCCCTCTCAGGAACAGTCACGTCTCTCCTCTCAACTTTCATTTTGTGAGATTAAACAAGCTGGGATTCCAGGCTTCTTTCTAAAGCCTTTCTAATCCCCTGTCTATCGTAGAAGCCCTTTAATTCTTGTTTGAGTCGTATGAATCTTTCTTGAGCATCATTTACCAACGCATGCGTGGGTGCAGATGCGACCTCACCCGTGCCTTCCCATTGCATTATCACATCCTGCGCTCCACGGACCGTGTCTCAGCTGACAAATCTTCACTCACATTCCTCCGTTTCATGATTGCATCACATCACGCATCACAACCATTCTGTTTCAGTAATTAATCCAGGTCTTCGCAATGCTCTGCTGTTTCCATCACCTGGTAGCAAGCGTCCCCATTTGGCCCCTAGTAGAGGAATTTATGCTCTGCCCGGTTATGTTTTCTTTATCAAAATGTCAGTGGATAAGATCTACTACATTCTCCTTTCTCAGTAAATAGATTTCAAACATATTTTATTCAATTTTCCACTTTCTTTCAGGTCTTTCATTATTTCCCCTTCAAAACGTGTTCCACAGCCCTGCAACACGCTCAGTTCGGATTAGCAAGTCTCTGATTGCTTGAATTGGTTTTTATCTCCTTTTCAAACACAAGTATTACATTTGAGCTGGATTTTGTGGTTCGTTTTTTTTTTTTTTCCATCTTGCTACCTTGCCTGATTCGACATATTTTCACAAAATCCTTACTGTCAGATCTGCAGTTTCATGTGCCAGTTCTCAATAGTATTTTTGAAAACAGGTTATTCTGGCCTGTCACTCCATTGCTTTAATTCCTTTCTGTGTTCGGTAAGATGTACTCACATTTCCGTTCAAATATTTCTTGTTAGCCAAGGAAAATGCAATCTCATATTGAATATTGTCTTCACTGAAAATGAAGGAGACTATTTACAGTATCTTTATCATATATAGAAAGATTATCTTTAACCTTAAATCTGTCCAAAACCTCATCCCTGCCCCATTTTAAGACAATCCCACATCTTCTTTTTTTATTCTTCTTCTTTCTTATATAGCCAATGGGTTATTTATTACTGTTTCAGCTTCCTATACATGGTCTAATTCTCTTTTACACTGGAAATTCTCACTAATTTCATTTTCTGACCTTTAAACTGTAGCTTTCTTCTAGCATAACCCTTTCTTCCACTCCCTCTAAGCTCTCTGCTTGCTGCTAATGCTCCTTTTTAAGGCAGTTATTCATCTGTTTAGGTTTCAATCTCTACAGCTGAGATAGAGATCCCAACTACTTTTTGCTCAGAATATGTCATTTTGATCTAAAACCACTAGGAGGAAGCATTCAACAAGTTTCACTGTCCTGTTGTAGATGCCAGTCTTAATTTTGTTAGATTCAAAGAATTTTGAGCAGGAATCAAGGGACTTGCTGTGTCACAGATCCCGTTGAAAGTGTTGTGTCATATAATCCCTTGAATAAAAGTATAACTATTCACCTTCTAGTCAGACTGGCTCCTCTGCTCCTGCTGCAAAGTAGTTTCATGACTCCACCCTCTGAAGAACAGCAGCCACTTCTAATTTCCAGGGTAATTTTTTTTTCCCCAGGCTATACTATTTGTTCATTAAACATTTTTCTCTCTTTCTCGTATTTTCCCACCTGCTTTGTTTACTGAGAGTTACAATGTATCCTCTCAGCTGTTATTCCTAGGCTGAACAAACTAAACTTGAATCTCTTTTCATAATATAGATTTTTTTTTTTCATTCTAATATTCCTTCTCTGCACTTGATTCAGTTTTAATTCAGAACTGGTGAATTGCAAAGGTATCTAGAAAACAGGGGGGAAAATCTTCTATTTTATTTCAAGCACATTAGGAGTTTCATGTCAGGCAGCTCCATTGATTTGCCCAAGAGCTGAGAAACACTGAACTAAATTATCTGCACGGTCCCGTTAATAATGACAGTCTGAATGGTACAGTGTAGCTTCTGCTACAGGTCCTGATTTTTGCTGAAAAAAAAAGAGCTTTTTATTGATTGGTTCCTCACAGCTCTTTTTTTTTTTTTCTTTTAATTCTTTTGACTGGGGTGCAAATATTCAAGGTCTTGCCATTACTTTGATTTCCTGTGAAAAATGTGAGTGCTTTAGGTCGTGAAATCAAGGCCACTACAAAAAGGTTCCATTATTCTGGTATTCTCATGTCCTTCATTGGTGTATTTGTTGTGCTACATTGCTATCAAAGGAACAAATGGAAACATCATGTTATTGAGCTGATGTGTCTCATCGACTGTCAAAGGGAAAAGCTCTCAGTCCTCATGTTTTTGTTGCTTCTATTAATAGCATCTTCAAGAATGCAATAATTTGGGGTAAAAGTTGTAAGCGATACACAGATTATGGAAGAGGTAACTGTTCTAGAGATCAGGCTGTCAATGCAATGCTCTCAGAACAGTGGTTAAAAGGGGGCAAGCATGTAAAACTCTGTTCAGTATGACCAAAAAAGGACAGCAATCCACCTGGAAACACAACTATATGCCACACGACCATCACAAGAAACTAGGATTTTAACACGGACATTGGTAGGATCCAAAATCAAGAGGGTTCAGAGGAGAACCAGAAGGATTAAAGAACATGGCAAGAGACTTGCCTTCCCCAAAACCATATCCCTTTTACTCAGAAGGGTTTTGGCAGAAGGTAAAATTCACCCTAGGGGAGTACTTGTCATTTTTTTGCACCAATAAACCATTCACTTAGGGTACCAAATGATCTTTTGCATGTGATTCCCTATGGAGCTCTGACTCAGTTTCCAGGTGGCCTTCCCAGACAGACGGACTTCAGTGAGGCTTGGATGTAGCTGACTGTCAATAAAATGTTCTTTCAATCACAAATACCCCTTCCTGGCGCACAAACTGGCACAGACGAGTTGCACTACCTTTGAGTATGAATGTCCTTAAACACGTAGTCTCCTGAGACGATGTGATGTCAGGACTGTTCAGTGCACACCCCAAGCCATGAGAACGGTACGTGCGGCTCATGACCGCTTCTCAACAGACCCTGCACATCGTGGGAAGTGGACATCAAACAGGCTGGACCTTGGAAACACCATCTCACAAGTGCCATGTAGTCACCTCCTAAACTGTGATGGGTCGCAAACAGAGTAAGTGTTTTAAAAGTAATTTTAGTCAACTATTTCACTTTATTAATTATCTTTAACTGTTAGTTTTATTCCTTACTGTGAAGGAACTGGGTTCCAGTGTCACTGAGCTATTGACTTCTCTGGTATAAAGCAGAGTCACTGCACACCTACACTAAAATTTGAGGGAGTATTAGTCAAAACTAGTTAAAGATGCTGTGATGGCTAGGAGAAGCTGAGGGAATACCACAGAGGAAATTAAAATTAAAAGCTATTATAAATGCCTAAACTTGAGACGCATGGGTTTGATGGACGGACCTCTCGGTGGATAAGGAATTGGCTGGACGGCTGCACTCAGAGAGTGGTGGTCAACGGCTCGATGTCCAAGTGGAGACTGGTCATAAGTAGCGTCCCTCAGGGGTCCTGTTCAACATCTTTGTCAGTGACACGGACAGTGGGATAGAGTGCACCCTCAGCAAGTTTGCCGATGACACCAAGCTGTGTGGTGCAGTCGACATGCTGGAAGGGAGGGATGCCATCCAGAGGGACCTGGACAGGCTGGAGAGGTGGGCCCATGCCAACCTCATGAAGTCCAACCAGGCCAAGTGCAAGGTGCTGCACTTGGGTCGTGGCAATCCCAGGCACAAATACAGGCTGGGCAGAGAATGGATTGAGAGCAGCCCTGAGGAGAAGGACTTGGGAGTGATGGTGAACGAGAAGCTCAACATGAGCTGGCAATGTGCTCTTGTGGCCCAGAAGGCCAACCACATCCTGGGCTGCATCAAGAGGAGCGTGGCCAGCAGGTCGAGGGAGGTGATTCTCCCCCTCTGCTCTGCCCTGGTGAGACCCCACCTGGAGTACTGTGTCCAGTTCTGGAGCCCCAACACAAGAAGGACATGGACCAGCTGGAGAGAGTCCAGAGAAGGGCCACAAAGATGATCAGAGGGCTGGAGCACCTCTCCTATGAAGACAGGCTGAGAGAGTTGGGGCTGTTCAGCCTGGAGAAGAGGAGGCTCCGGGGAGACCTTATAATGGTCTTCCAGTACCTCAAGGGGGCCTACAGGAAAGATGGGGAGAGGCTGTTCAGTAGGGCCTGTTGTGATAGGATGAGGGGTAATGGTTTTAAATTAGAGGAAGGTAGATTTAGATTGGATATTAGGAAAAAAATTTTTACAATGTGAGTTGTAGAACACTGGAACAGGTTGCCCAGAGAGGTGTACGTGCCCCATCCCTGGAAACGTTCAAGGCCAGGCTGGATGAGGCTCTGAGCAACCTGATCTAGTCAGGGATGTCCCTGCTTCTTGCAGGGGGGTTGGACTAGATGACCTTTGAAGGTCCCTTCCAACTCTAACCATTCTATGATTCTATGATTTATTTGCATTCAGTGTTCAGACAGTCTCATTATTAAGGTGTGATTTACCACTCATAGTAAAAGAGAATTTCTGCTGGAAGAACTCACAATCTGAATAGATGGAAAAAAAAGAACAGGAAGGCTCAAGCCTTGCCAGAACCTGCCAACACCAACAGTGGCCACACTACTACAACCTTGCGACTAAGAAAAATAAAAAGCATCTTATGCTGATTTGTATGTAACATGTTTGAAGTTTAAATGAGAAAGTAAAATGTTGAGGGTAATTTATGATTATGTGTAGTGCATGACAAGTGATAACACAACAATCATTAGACGGCAAACTGTACATGTACTTCTCCAAAGTACATGTACAAGGAACAAATGAGCATTGTTTGGGCATGTGTTTTTCTGAGAAGCAGCCCAGGCAAGTAAGGATATGAAGATAAAGATCTTCACAAGGAAAATATGGCGAAGACCATGAGAGAACGTGTGCACACATAGTTTCATGAGAAGCAGGGTTTATGATTACTTCCTTAGTCTTTTGTTAACCCCAGACCCAAATGCTTCAACTCAGAGTTCTAATTGTTCACATTACTCATACTTTGGTTTCTTCTAATCTTTGCAGGAGAGAGAAAACTGTTCTTCCTATCAGAGAAGCACAAGTAGAATGAGGAAAGGCTCTTACCACCAATGGGAAACTTCTACCTTAGGTCAAGGCCTCACTCCATGGCCAGGGATGACTCCCACCACCATGACCAAGGGCAGCTCAGATGGGGCCCATGTGGCGCTCCTCAGCCTGGGTTTCTGATGTCATCTGAACTGATGCTGCCAATTTCCCCCCAGTGAAAATGTTTATTTGTGTCTCTTCTCTGCCACATTGGCTGGAAGAAACTTGAGCATAAAACTTAACCATGCTGCGGAGTCTGAGGACAGTATCTAATAAACACAAATTTTTATGGAGTGACTGATGGACACACAGCATAGCTGCCTTCTACTCAGTGCCAGAAGAAACGAGGTTAAAATAAATAATCCTCACAGACAAAATATAAAGCAAGGTTTTACTCAGTTCAGTACAACTTCTGTAATACTAAGAGCTGTATTTATTATTTCATTAAGCTGCAGTAACACAACTACAATAGCATACATGCCATGACTTACTCTGTTGGAAGAAGTCCACTACACTGTGGCATACCTGTGGAACATGCAGTGGCTATATGGTGGTACATCAGCCCCCAAACGAAAAAAAAAAAATCAGCAGCCATTTGCTTAACAGGTTTATAATGAGAATACCAATTAGGAATGAACTAAGGATAAATTTTAGCTCCTTTCCCTTTGGCAAGTTATCTTAACACCAACATTCTTTTCCTATTCTCCAGTAGGAGAGGAGGACAAAGTTTCAGACTTGTCAGGATTCTTACCATAGTTTTCACCCATCATAGAAGCAATAAGTCCTTCTTTTTCTGGAGCAGTATCTCCAAGAGTGTCACTACTGCAAGTTCTGTGATGGTACAGGTAAGATGCGTGCTTTACAGAGCGCAGGAGCAAATGACTCCTGTAGGCACGCTGGATGACGGTGGCTGCAGCTTCCTCTTGTCTGTGTCTGAGGGTAGTGGAGATTGGCTCATAGGATTTTTTTGATGGATTGGCAGCCATGAACTTCTCCTCCATGTGTACTTTAAGAGTATCCAGCTCACCAGAATCTCCTAACACTCGTTTGGTGAAAGCAAACAAGATATCCAAGCAGTGGATCCTATCGCCACTGACCATAGGCAGGTCCATTGCTATGAGTTCAACTTTGTTTGGTTTTGGTACACGTAAAGGTTCGGCCAGAGCATCTGCAAAGTCTGAAAGTGCAGAGAAACTTATAAACTGCGTTGCCTCAGGATCAAACTTCTCCCAGATTTCATAAAAGATGTCAAAGTCATCTTCCCCTAAAGGCTCTGCACTTTCCTCAGTAGCAGCATTGAAGTTCTCCAGAATAACAGCTATATACATGTTTACAACAATGAGAAATGATATAATGATGTAACTTACAAAATAAATAATACCTATGGCAGGTTTACCACATTCACCTATGGTACCATTTATGTTTGGATCACAGTACGGTGGCCCAGTGTTTAAAATAGGACTGAGAAGACCATCCCAGCCAGCTGATGTGGTGATTTGGAAGAGACAGAGCATGCTGTTAGCAAAGGTTTGGAAGTTGAACATGTCATCAATGCCATCTTCCATCTTCACATAGGCAAAGTTAGCCATGCCAAAAATGGCATAAATGAACATGACCAGAAAAAGCAGGAGGCCAATGTTGAACAGAGCAGGTAGGGACATCATTAACGCAAAAAGCAGAGTTCGAATTCCTTTGGCAGCCCGGACGAGCCTTAATATTCGTCCAATCCGAGCCAAGCGAATGATCCTGAAGACTGTAGGTGATAAGAAATGTTCAAATGCTTTACCGATGCCAGAGGCTAAAAGGGAAAGGATAACAACTGGTTAGAATATCACATTTCTGCTTACCTATGAAGCAGGATGAAATGATAACCACTGTACAGTTGAAAAATGTCTGATGTGTGTGCTGAAACCTTAGCAGAACAAGCTTTAACAGAAGTTAAAGTTGAAAAAATAGCTGTAGAAATCAGCAATTATGAATGACATTCTTCAGGCACTGGAATATTGCACTAAGGATGGCAAACACCTTTCTATGCACAACACCCGTATCAGTCAACGCTCGTTGACGGATGGTGTTATTTCACACTAATTGCACGAGTACTTCAGTGGGTGCAGGTTATGTATTTCCCTTCTGAATTCGACTTCAAATACTGATGCTACAAAGCTAAACTAAGAAAACAAGATATAATAAAAATATCATGGTCATAATTTAGATAATATGGTCAAGATATGTATAAGAAAACCCAGTGATGAACATAGAAGTTGTGCATGCCACTTTACAATGGCTTTTAGCCATTCAGGCACATAGCTACACATGGATGTTCTTTTATCTTTAGTTTGCTGAAAAAAAAAATGACAGACCTGGTAGCACAAGAAGAGGTTTGTCTTTTCTAGGTTTAGAAGTTTTGGGTAGATTTTTCTGAATTTCCACTCCAGGGACTTAATTTCTGAAGCCATATTCTTACTGGAATCTTACTTACCCAAAACACAAGTCATACTAAACAAAGAAAATATTTTTCTTCCTCTAAATACTTTCTGGTATTTTAACAGTACTGGCTGGAGGGATAATTAAATTCTCAGGAAGCTAAAATTGGCAGAAGAGCTCTTTACCCCATTCTTCCATTTCAACCCCTTCAAATAAAAGCTAATACATTCATGTTGTTCTTTTCTATCCTGTTCCAGTGTGAACCCTTCTTTTCAATCAGCTATGCCTGAGTTTCCAGAAACTGAATTCTATAGTCTGTAATTCCAGTCTTCATATTCTATATCTATTTCAATTATCTGTTACAAACACAGATGACAAAAATTTTTATCTGATAAAAGATTTCCTAGTTGACACTAAACCTGTAGCAATGGAGATTATCACATAATGTGATACTGGTATGATGTGTTATTTGTTCTATCTTTCAGACAAGGAAAAACAATCTAAAGAACCATAATGAAAGATTTTACATAACACAGTTGCTTTTTTTATATATATACTTTTATTAAAGGAGTAGAAATTAAAAAAAAAAATTCACATTATTTTAATATAATCATAGCAGTTTTTTTAGTTCTTTATCCTCATAATACTGTAAAAAAATCTTTTACGGTATTATAATTTCCATTTCGACATCCATTTGAAGTTGATAAATTTTAACTTTTTCTGAAAAGAATAATAATTGATTTAGTAAAGAATTTGCCAAACCAATTTTACTTACCGACAGTTGACATGATCACAACAACTAAATCAAATATGTTCCAGGCATTTGAGAAATAGTACTGCCTCAGAGCCACCAATTTCAGTACACATTCTGCAGTAAAAATAGCAATGAAGAGTATGTTGATGCTGTTAAGGATGTTAGTCTTCGTTTCGCTTTGCTCATAGGTTTCCACCATCATCGAGATCATGTTAAGGCAGATAAGAATCATGATTACAACATCAAAGGCCTGGTGTGTTACAATGTCAAAAAGGAACCCTTGGTATTTGTTCTAGAGGGAAAAAAAAAAAATATATCTGGCATCAGTTATGAGAGTAGATAGTACTCATCAGTACATATTTCCAACAGCTCCATTTTTTTTAATGCAAAGTCACTCAACTGTAGTGACGTCAGAGAAATTTGAGAAAGGCAGAATGTGAAAATGACATTAAAAATCCCTTCCCATCCTAAAGTTAAATCAGTTCCAAGGTGAATGTAAAATACAACAATATTTATGCAGAGGACTTAATAAATATTTAACCTGTAAAGTCTTTCAGTGCAACTTTTTGGTATGGAGTTTACTTTAGAGCACCCTGTGAGTATCAGTGTAAAGACAGTATAAATAATTTATATGCAATACATAAACATATGCACTTTTCAGTGAATTAAATTGCACTTTTGCAATGCATTTTCCTTTTGAAGAATTCAGATAGTCTTACCAGTGGTCTTGGAATGGGTTTTTGAGGTTTCTTGGATCCCAATTTTTTCATTGCATTGTAATATTTTTTCTGTTCTTCTGTCATAAAGATATCTTCCCCACCTAAGTATAAAAAGAAACATCATTGTTATTTGGCGAGAAAGCAGCACTATTAGTGTTATGAAGTCCAAAATGCTGTAAGCTAACTTTCTTTTCTTTTTCACATCTTGCTGGTACTAAACCTTTTCATGATTTGTAACTATTTCCAAAAAAAAACAGAGTGACAAAAACCATATATTCACAGAGCAGGAGTCCTGGGATGAATCTCAGCTAGCTCATAAAACACAAAGGATCTACCAAGAACCTGGGTAGGAACAACTTTTTCCCGGGCTTTCAACATCCTGTTCTTGTCAAATATCCAAAATACTTCTCAGAGCATCTGACCAGACCACTTTCTAAATAATGAGTCTCCCCCAGCATGTTCAACTTCCCAAGAAGGAGCAACTTTTTAAGGGGCTGGAGAGACGGCATTGCCTTCAATATGTGGGGAAAGAGCTGTGTTCAGATTATAGGGGGAAATAAAAGAGGAAGAAACTTACCCTGGGTGTTACTTCTGCTAACTTAATTACTAATGCTCTTGTAAATGCCAACAGAAGTTTCAGATTCTGCATATAGCAGGACCTTGATGTCTAAAGATAGCATTGTTTGAGATACAGTAGGTGCCTGGGAGCACAACTAATATACTTATCTTTTTCTTTTGTTGGTTGAAGTTGTCAATAATGACACCAACAAAGAGATTCAGGGTAAAGAAAGATCCAAAGATGATGAAGGTCACAAAGTAGAGATACATAAATAGACTGTGCTCCATTTGCGGCTGTTCATTTTTCTGCAAGATTGAGAAGCAACGTGAAAAATGACCAATAACAACACGGGCTCAATTCAGAATAATCGTCATATTGCAGATGATGCTCTCACAAATTGATTCCAGGAGGAACTACCAATTATAGCCCTGCTGCTAATTCTGACAAAATCGGTATAGTTTAAAACTATCAACAGTGCATAACACAAAATATCGTTATGTATACAATACTGTTGGAAGGGGCATGAAATGGCAGAGGAAAGTAACATTCATGTGGTGACTGCTAGATGCTGGACCTAGATTCTAGGACCTCGTAGGGATATTATTGCTCAGATGCTGATTGCTATTCCTTTTGAAATAAAACATGAACCTTACAAAATGATGCACCAAGCACAACATCTGAGAGATAACTATCCAGAAAATAAGGCTCAAAATAATAGTATTAAAAAGTGTTTCTAGTACGACAATTTTGAATTTGATATCTTTTACAATGTTCATTTATGTAGTTTCTGGCTAGACCATTGCAGAACAGGGTAACTTAATTCATACTGATGTATTTGCAGTGAAAAACTTGTAGAGCAAAACCTTGTCTTTGACTAATGGTGAATTAAGTTTACTTTTATTTTAAATTTTTTTTTTTCACAAAAGATTATTGTTCTGGGTTTTTTTTTTCTTTTCAAACCTGACTTAAAATCCTACCATTTGCAATTGATTGAGGTCAGTAGAAACAGTGACTGAGTTGGACGTTCTTGACATATTTTCACAAGCATTTCAGAAGCATCAGTTCAGCTTCTTCCAATAAGAATAGGAGCTGTAAATTGCTTAGTACTTGAAAAATCAACCAAACTATTTAGGAGTCTAATTCCAACCTCTTGCCATTAAAAATCTTGGCCTAGATGTATTTTTTATTCTTAGCAAAAAAAAACCCCGTAATTATTCTATGGCTATTATGGATAAAAACAAAACCAGAACAAGAAAACAGCTTTTCAGATTGAAACACAAAATCACCCCGTTGAAATATATATATAAAAAAATTTTCATATGTTACTTTTTGAATTATTACTGTTACATTATTTGAATCCTTTGAAGTAATGATCAAATTAAGGTAGCTGCATAATTTCAAATTCTTTGCCTCAAAAGACATACCACTTCATAGAATCATAGAATCATTAGGGTTGGAAGGGACCTATAAAGGCCATCTAGTCCAACCCCCCTGCAAGGAGCAGGGACATCTCCAACCAGATCAGGTTGCTCAGAGCCCCGTCCAACCTGGCCTTGAACGTTTCCAGGGATGGGGCATCCACCACCTCTCTGGGCAACCTGTTCCCATGTTCTACCACTCTATAGAACTTTATTCTATACAACATTGGATGACACTTCTGATAAGACAGCAAACACCACTGTCAATATAAGCAGCAGGCAGTACTAGTGACTAGACAGTACTAGTGACTCCTGGCTCCTGACAATATGTTTTAAATGGTTGCTTATCCACAATAGCTTAATTCTTGATGAAGTTTGAGTTTGTGTTTTGAAGTACACTTTAAACTCTGTCACTGTAAGACATTCAGGTTTACTCCAAGCCTGAGTTTCATAAAAGATGATGTGTGATGGCAGGTGCCTCCATGTGAGTGGGGACTCTGAACTCCCCCGCTAGCTGATGGACATCCAGTTCTTAGTAAAGTCAATCTGGTGTAAAGAGGTGCTCAGCTCACCAATTCAGATACCCAAGGTGAGCTGAAGTCCTCCCTAGATCCCTCTGAGCATACTGAATAGATCTCCATTTGCTTTACAGGAGGTGAACTCACATGGAGACTTTACACTACAGGTAATTGCATCTAGGTGGGTGGCTCTGAAGTTGAATCCCACTCCCCATTACAACAGATTACCTTTAGGATACTGTGAGCCACTCACAGGTGAAATGTTTATACCACCTGATAAAAATAATTACTGGAAAGATTTAGCACGGACAAAGAGCAGATGTAAAATTGCGAAAGTCACAATGCTTTTTCTGAAAGCAGTAGCATTAACAAAACATACAGTTTAAATGCCATGACTGACCTCTCGTGAATCTACCGCCGCGTACATTATGTCCATCCAACCTTTAAATGTTGCCTAGAATGAGAGATTACAGAAAATGCGTTGACCTTTCAGGGTAAAAGTCTTCACATCATTTGCATTATCTGGATGACACATTTTCAGCCTTATTGGGATGAGAAAGCTTGCTAGGGTGGGACAGAACATGATGTCTTAGGATGCTGGTAGGCCAAACCTTCACTAGCATGGTCTACTAAAGGCCTTGCAATCCTCATGACTGAACAAATCTGTATTTTGGCAGATTAGGTCAGTATTTGCCCCAGATATCCTTCTGAGATTGACTCCAGCTCTCAGGCTTATGAACCTGCTGGAGGTTGAAACAGTGCTTGTCCACCAGATGCTTACTTTATCACCTGGAAAATTACAGCGGGGTCTAATGTGTTCCCCATTTTCCATTTCTGTGCACAAACAGCACTGTTGTTTGAACTGCCAGCTGCAAGGGAAGAGCAGGCTGTATGCTACCACCAGTTTCCATCACCCACAGAGATGAGTTAGGAGTTGACAGGAGGTCAAGCCCATCAGAAGTGGTGCTAGCTAGTGAAGGCGAGCAGTACTTACCACCTGAAGAAGAGCCAGGTAGCCAGAGCCAACATTATCAAAGTTGACTTTAACATTGACCCAGAATATTTTTCCTGTGTTATTATACATTCTACAGTCTGTTATGTCATTGATAGAACTATTTAATTCTGAATCTTCTTCGGTCAGATTGACACATTTGCCAAACTTCCCAGCAAAGAGGTTCACTCCCATGATGCTGAAGATGAGCCAGAAGATGAGGCAGACGAGCAGAACATTCATGATGGAAGGGATGGCTCCTATGAGGGCATTGACCACCACCTTGGATGAAATGGGAGAAGAAAAATACACTTAAACAAAAATGGGCTCAAGTATCTGCTCAGTGCAATAAGGAGTCGTTCAATCATCTCAGCGAAAGGAAACCTCATGTTTTCCATGTAAACACTAGTCACAGCTGACATGGGTACCTGGAACTAAGATCCATAGTACCTCTTAGGCTGTCAAAGGAATAGTTGATAATTTTTGAACTGCTGGGAATCACTGCCACATTAATATACTACCCTATGAGCTCATCCTCTTTTGATCACTGTTCCTTAGTTTTGGAGTAGGAGATGGTTTTGTTTTAAACTTTTATAACACAAAATTTCTGAAGTATTTGTCCATAAGCACTAGTGCAGATGACTGTATTATTAAGACTGTAGAAAGTAGTTTCTAAAAGGACCTGTAATAACTCTCCACTAGTATTTTGCTAGATCTATTATTTTTAGTGAATTGGGGTCTATAACTATGAGCTAGGAACTTTTCCTGTGCTAGGAGCTGCATAGTCACAGAAAACATTCACGTAGATTTTAAGTGCATGTTAAGACATAACAGATTACTTCATAAAATGAGACAGTGCAAGAAAATGATGAGAATACATCCTTGAGTTTCACAGTGAAGGCAATGAACTCAGCAGTCAGGTAGCAAAGAAAAACTTGATGGACAAGAAGAAAAAAGAAAAGGCTTTGTGAAGGTTTTTGGAAATGATATCACACACATTCTGCATAGCAAGACAAAGTATGATGGTACCTGTTTCAAAATTGATTCCAGACATGGAAATTTTGCCTTAAATTCATTAACAGAATATATCAATTTCTCTCCACATTCACAGTGACAAGATTGCAATCAGAGAGCTCTCAGTCTCACTTCCAGAAAAAATTCAAAAGCAATCTATTTCTAGGATCCATTTTTGCATGCCAGAGTGTATTCCACAGGCCAGACTTTTGCCCAAATACAACTGTTGTTACCATAGTTTCACATTGCAGCGTATTAACATGTTTTGCATATGGCTGAGGGAATCTTTCTCTGCATTTGCACAATGGTAGTTTTGTAATTAAATGTAATTAATGCCCAGCAGCTTCACATTATTCCAGGCGTTCCTTTGATGGGAAAAGGCAGCAAATGTTCTACTGACAAACACTCTTGCTTTTTGCAAGAATAAGTCTATTTGGAACAATAATTTGAGCAAAGTATCTCCTCTTAGTAGTCTAAAGGGATGGGGTTTTTTTCTGATAAAATCAATCCAGTAAAAACTTGCAGAACGGAGGTGATCCTTTCCTCTGAATTAGCTTTTCACCAGACTTCAAAAAGGAAAATTGTGCTCACAGTTCTTACTCTCAATTTTATTTTTGGCTATCTGAGTAAGACAGGAACACAGGAATGACTGAGCAGCAACGGAACAAAGTTCTACCTAGTCTAGTTCTGGTTTTAACAGCACTTGAGGATCGATCACTGCTGTAAGGAGCAGCCAAGTACAGAGGAGTGCAGCAAAGACACCCTTTAAAAATTCATTTTATAGGTCCTAAACTGAACTTGGAGTAGACTTGTGAACTTTATAAAGACACCGTCATGAGTTACAGACCCGTTAGGTGCTTATTAGTACTGACAGGCTTCAAATTGTATTCAGTCTTACCCTCATCCCTTCAAATCGTGACAATGCCCTTAAGGGTCTCAGAGCTCGGAGAGTCCTAAGAGATTTCATAGGGCCAGATGAAGTTCCCAAGAGGTTTATTAAAGAGACCTGAATGGGAAGACAAAAGAAAGTATTAGCAATGTCTTGGTATCCGTTTCCTTTTTCCCTGTTTTTAAAAAAAAATTAATTCTCCCCGTATTTTCAGTGCCTGGAGTGCAATATCCTGAAACCGTCATTAAGGGAGGTAAGAGTCTTAGTTTTGCATCCAGAAAGGAGTCAGTGATTCTACCACTGCATCCGGCACCAGGACCCATGTAGAAATGCCAAAGGTAGAACTTACGTCTACAATAAGGAAGTCCAGCCAGCACCAGGCATTGGTGAAATACTTCTTGAAGCCATAAGCCACCCACTTCAGGAGCATCTCCAAAACAAAGATGAAAGTGAACATTTTGTCAAGAAAGGCCAACATATTTTTAATGTTTCTTCTCTCATTTATATGGATGTCTTCAAATGCCTGAAATCATAATGTACAGATAAACAGCAAAAGTCAAAGATAACCTTTATAAAATGGAAGTCTAGCATTATTAAGACCCCTTTGTCATTCAGTACTTGTTTTACACAGATTTAAACTCAAATCTATGTCAGCTCATAAAATTTTTAATTCTCCCTGTCCCTTCTCTTTCTTTTCCTCTAGTACACCCCTGTGGACACATTCATCATACGCACTGGGAACCCAGGAGTAAAGTATAAACTTCGTGAAATGATTTTCTAAAAATCTGCTTTCAGGATAACTAAGTACTATTTTTTTTTCAAGTAATAAAAGTGATTTATTTATTTAAATGACACACACACACAAAAAAATCACAATTGCGAAATACATTCCAGAAAAAGCCAGAAAAATCTAGTACAAGATCAGAATAGAAACAGCTTCTGAGAATTATACATTTTTAGCATTCTTCACTCTCTCTCGTAATTTGTAATAATATGAATAATAAATTTGCAGTGATTGCAATAGTGAATAAACGACTGCCATGTAAAGCCTCTTTTTTTTTTCTCCTGATGAGTTCAAAGATATTTTCTTGTTTTCTGCTAAAAACAACTTCTCTGTCTGCAAATTAAAGTTAAAAATGCTTCTAAATAAATATATGAAGTCATGCTACACTAACCAGGGCTCCACTGCTAAGAAGAATCATGAATATAATGAAAGTCTCAAACCAGGAGTGTTCAACAATCTGATAGCAGGTTTTTCTCAGATTCCACCATGTTTCTCCTCCAAACTTTATGGCACTACCCATGTAACAGCGGAAGTATCGAACACAACCTGAAAGAGAGAGACAGCAATGAACGTATGGAATGAATGTACATGCATATGAAGAGTTGCTCAAGAAACTTCTTGCAGCAGGGGAAAACCCATCGTCACCTTAACTTTATCATTGTTGGTTTTTTTTCATGTTTTGCCATGAGGGAAAAAAAAAATTAAATATCTACTTTTGTTTGCCTTGTAACTTCTATTTATATACATATAAAGTAAGTGGGACCCCTTTGGACAACTTTTCATGGTTTCAAGATATTTCTGAGACACCGGACATGCTCTCAGTGACCTGCTGTTTGGGCACACAAAACCTCAGGGCCATGGGAAGAGTCCGGATGTTACAAAAGCCTTTCTCAGTTTCTGCACACAGTTTGGAAAGCAGAGGCAAGACATCCTGGAACAAAAAGGCATGGAGATGGAGAAGGTAAACAGTTGTCTTCAATATTGTAGCATTATACTCTGCCTTGCAAGATTTATTAATGTCTTTATTTCCTTCTGAATGTATGGAGTGACTGATTTTATATCATATAACCTGCAAGAATATGTCATATTTAACTGACATATCAGCTCCATAAAAGGAGACATCTCCTTTCAAGCTCACAGCAGGCAATGATGTTAGGGCTACCTAATATTTCCTGACCATCCCATTGCAGTTAAAAAAAAAAGTGAAAACTGTCAGCCAGAAGGTTTCTGTCATTCCCAAGCATGAACAAATATACATATGTGTCATATATATATATATGTGATACTATATCATGTATGTATAACTCCTATATAAATAGAATATAATATATGAGAAAATTCTAATAATATCTCTTTTAATAATCCCAGTTTCCCCAGTAAGGTGGATCTGGGATTTAAGATGAGGTAGGAATAGTACTTGAGCTAGATAAGGACTTTTTTTTTTTAGTGCAGAACTCTGTGTTAGGTACAGATTTGCTGCACCTTCAGTTGAGTTCTCTAATGGTTTGGCCACAGCAGGCACATTCCAGCCTGCGACTACAGAACACAAATCAAGACGTTTTACATCTCTTCTCTGGAGCAGGGGAATGTTCTAATGGCTGTACTGCCAAAAAAAAAAATATGTTGTTAATAAAGAAATTTGGAAAAAACACCCTGTGGCTCAGAAATCTGACATATATGTGGGTTTTTTTCCTGGAGAAAGTAAACTGCAACATAGGTACAGTGGGTCTTTCTCAGGGTTTACAGTGTATAATTTAATAATAAATATATATATTATTACTACACAGAGAATACTTTGTATTCAATCGCAGAACCTCTCTAGCTTTGAATAATTTCTACATGCTTCACTGTTATTGATTCAGTCCTAAAACTGTGCATTGGAAGTTTCATTGACCCCAAAAGGGCACAGAAAAATAATTATTTTTTTTTTAAAGCCAGCTCTGCAGAACAGGGCAATGAGGGGATAGGAGTAATTGCAGCCAGATTTGATTTATCCTTGTTCTCATCAGTTGAAATACCCAGGAAGCGGTGCTTGAATGGGAAGGAGGTGATGAGAGAAAGGCTCTGCTTTTGGGAGCAGAGGAGGAAAGCAAGCTCAGAGAGCTGTGGGACCTGCTGCTGGGGTTCACGTATGTGAGGTTGGAGGAGTCATAGAATCATAGAATCATAGAATGGTTAGAGTTGGAAGGGACCTTCAAAGGTCATCTAGTCCAACCCCCCTGCAAGAAGCAGAGACATCCCTGACTGTCCATCCTGATCATTCTGTGGTACAGGAAGACTTGAATGGGCAGAAGACAACCGAATAGAAGAAAACTCAGGGGGTGGGTGGGAACGGTGGTGGTCAGCCAGGCTGACTGGGTGAGCAAAGGGCAAGTTGGAGAAGAATTTTGCCACAATTATAATTTGTTTAATGTAACACACTTGGAAGAAACTAGCCTATAAACTGACTTGATGTAGTCCAGTAAAACTATGTAGTTTCTCACAACTGAGAGTGCGGTGATTACCCCTGGCTATCAGTAGTGACACTTATTTGAGAAAAACATCAAGAGCTACTCCTTTGCATGTTATGAAAACCATGTGTTGTTACAAACTTTAGGGTAGGAAGAATTCATGAAAGTACTCAACACATCCCATAAAAACTTGTAAAGCTAGATGTTATATGATAATTTAAGAAGGGATTCCCAGATTATCACCCTAGAAAAATTCAGCTTCATTCTATCAGCTTCTCTCTGCTTATTTCTCTCCTTTGCTTGTTGCAGAGATTGTTCATGAAATGTTATTCAAGGAATAAACACTTATATTGCTGGAAAGTATAAACAAGTCTGATGTGCCAAGTCTTTTGTTCCAGTGGCCGTTGTCAGGTGAGATCTGATCACATATGCTTGCCTTATGTTAATCCCCAAAAGTGACTTGGATGTGATCCAACAGAGTGAAATTCATCTCACTTCACTCCAATAATCTCATTTTTTGGGGCTGGGTCTATGCCATTGCCCAAGTCCCAGTTAGAAGGAACTGGCTTTAAGGGTAAGGGAGGTTATTTTTCAGGTGTCATGATCTCTCTGTTGACTAGACAGGGACAACGATTTGGACTATTTATCCAAATTCCAACTAAAATTAACTGAAAATAATCTCATCCTATTGGCTTAGTATGACTAGAGAAACAAGTCTGGTTTTGACTCCTCTCACTTCCCCTGAGAGCCTTACCTTCCGGAAAACATTTTTCTGGAGTCTTGAAGTCTCCAGCAAACTCTGGAATCTGCCTCAAAATATCTTCAGGGTTTGTGAGATCCACTGTGCTGCCTTCAGAAGAGCTGACACTGTCAAACTACAGAGTAAAATAAGATCAGATATTAATTTTTTTGCATTCAGCTCCAAATGAATGCATTCATCCATGAACAATAAAATTCAAAATTAAAACTTGGCCATGTACTAATATTTCCAGTACTGTTGGAACAAACTTTGTGAGTTTAAAAGTATATGATGTTACAAGTACCAATAAGTGCATCCAAATAGGGGCCAAAGCTATAGAATTACAATATCTACCTACATGAACCAGATTTAACTTGCTGGTAGTAATAGGCTGGCTGTTTTTCTGAAGCAGAAATTGGAATCATATCGTATATTATCCAGCTACAAAGCTTTTCACTATCATGTTACACCATATATAACAGATGATGAGTCAGCAGTTTGTTACAAATTTTGTTCTGTTTGCATATTGCTGTTTGCTACTTTTTGAATGTATTCTTTTTCCAAAATTATTCTAAAAACGAGAAACTCATTTGAACTACTACATTTCTTGAAACTGAGATACTTAAAACAGAGATTGACTTGCTGGAATTTCCCAGGTTTACTTAGAAGCATCTCTTAATGCCTTTTTTTTCCCCCCTCTCCTTTTTTTGTAGACTCAGATTTCAATAAAGAGAAACAAGCTTATCAAATATTGTTAATTATCAAAATAAATTATTTTGTAGTTTTTCCATTTCTAAACACTCTCTTTCCTATACATACATTTTTCTTTAAAATCAATACCTAGAAAACCAGTAAGGCTTCAATTTCATTCATGTAATTCTGGCTTCATCATTAACCAGCTAAACTGGCTACTGCACTCTCAGAGCTGCTGCTGCCACTAAACCCCACTCCAGCAAATCCTTGAACAGAAACATACCTGACCTTGACCAGTATGGGAAAGTCAATGTCATAGAAAAAAAAAAATTGTTACCTCTTTTTGCTCTGGTGATGACTCTTCAACCTTCTCATCCTTTCCTAGGTAAAGCACACTGAATTCTTCAGAGGAAAATCCTGATCCTTTACTCCAGCTTCCTGAATTTTTCCCTCTTTCTCCCCTTTGCCTCAGGTGATTTTCATCCTGAAAATAATCTGCGAATTAGGGGGGTTTTCTTTTCCCTTTTTAGGGGGTGGACAAGATGTAAGGGAAAGAAAGATAAGGTATGCATTTCATTTAAAGTGGGGTTCTCCAGACAAAAGTCATAACGTGTAGTAATTCTGAGTCTCTGATTTTACCTAAGGATACAGAAAGGGAAAATCTTCCCAAAGGACATGCAGCAAATTAAGGAGTTATTTTTTTAGAGAACTAGTCAAAAACAAGTGAGAATTTTTACATAGGAATTAAGATGAAAACTTAAGGGGGAAGATTTTGAGACCAGAATGGCAGTCTTCCATGGTTAAAATAGAACTGAAAAATTCAGAGGAAATAATGAGATAGGATAATATATGCTATCATATAAGAAACATGACCTTAATAGAGCTAACCCTACATTGTTCTAATAATTACTATACACTACACACAGCAAGGACAAATACAAAGAATGGATCAGAACTCTAAATTCATATTATGCGTCTGTTATGATGTTCTTTAGGCAGAACATACCTTTTTTTTTTTTGCCTCTCATGTAAATAATGCCAAAACAGTTGGCATTATTTACGTCATGTTTTTTTACATAATAAATTCCAAGTTCAAAGGACAGCCACAATTATCTATGGACAATCTACGGGCTACGTAATTACCTGTGTGTAACACAATGCATCAGCTAGGAATTCCTGCAGCAAACCCATGGTCTTTCTTTTAAGACCATGAAAGACTCTTAAAAGGCTACAAGCAACAATTTACCCTCACTCTAAACATTTGTACTTTTGGTTCTACTTCAAAATTTGGTAACATCACCCCACCCGGTTCTGCTAGGGACAGTTTTCTACCGCACATGCATCTCTCAATATATGCACTTTACTGTCCCAACACAAGTAAAGATATTTATTACCTGTTTGCTGTAATCTGTGTCTGTAAATGTGCTCAGATTATCATCATCTTCAAAACCCTCACTTGTATTCTCTGCCTCAGCAATAGGGACGCAAACAAAGACATTGGGATTGGTAATAAAATCTTCAAGACTTGAGCATTTATCCCCATTTTTCTGAGCCCACTCATTACTATAATTCTCTTTACAATTTTTTGTTTCTTCATGCTTGAACCCAAGTGGGTACTGTGCAGTCAATTTTATTTTCTTCCTGTGTGCTTTCTTTACATGCCTGAGCTTTCCCCAACAGGTATCCCATGTAACACTCTTCACGAAGTTAAACCCCTTGTGAATCCGAGCAAAGGCAATCCGAAGATTGTTCAGTTCTCTGTCATCCTCTGCTGTCTGGAGACAGTCAGTGCTGAAGGAATTCAGCAGCAGTGCAATAAAGAGGTTGAGAACCTGAAAGTCATCAAAATAATAATAAAATCAAAAGTCAGGAGAGTAGCTTTCAGAAATGTTTTGAAGAACACAGATACTATCAAAGTTTAGTCTTACTGAGCAAATCAAAACAGGGTAAAGATGAAATGACTATGACTGATCACATCATGGTTGATGGAGCAAACTTCTCTCTCACAAAGTTCAATGTTCCCATGACCCTCTTCGCCCAAAAGAAATATTTGAAATAGCAGCTAAAACAGATCTGTGCATGCCAGATACATTATTTGGCCACAACAACTTTTCGAAGGTTATAGTAGTAACAAAGGCTACGGGTATGGCTTGTCAGTTCAATAATATTCTTTCCTCTTCAAACTACAACTAAATCAGGCTTCTGTGGAGCTATGTCGTGTGAAATTATCATGTGAGATCAGATTCAGGTCCAGCAATTCTGTCAAATCCGCAACACTCAAAAAAATCAACATCAAGAGAAGCTCGAAGTGAGGTTTCCTCCCTGGTTTTGAGTGCATTTAAATAGAAGAATTTATAAAATCCACTCTTATCTTTTAAGGGAAGTGGAGAATTTAATTTTTTTCCTAATGTTTCAGTTTGGGATGGGACCCAGGTATCTTGATTTTTATTGTATCAGAACTGGGCAGATAGCACCCCTGAGTCATCCAGGGACAACAGTCAGTGGAGAACATTAGCCCTCCAGAGATGAGTTCATTCCATCTGTTTTAGTTATTGACCTTAGGTTGGAATAACAGAAAAAAAAAAAAAAAAATTATTTACAGAGGGACTTAAGCACTTAGTTCCATTAATTCAAGCAGGTAAACTGTAAGCCTTACTCATTATTTACGTCCAAATCTCAAGATGTGAAGAAATATAGTTGTCTGTATTCTATTTGCTGCAAAGATGCTTCTCCCCACATTGCCACACGAAAAGGCCAAGTGATGCTTCACAAAATGTGAAAATATGGATAGTGGCTCAAAGGTGAGAGGCAAGAGAGGCTTTGGCAGACTATAACACACACAGGTAACTTTTTACCTGTGCTTAGGGAAACTATCTTTTGTTGTCAAAATTCCAATTAAGTAGATTCTACCACAGACAGGATGAAGAGAAGAAAATATTGGAAAACTCACCACTAAATTTCCTATCACCATGACCAGCAGAAAGACAAGAAGGCACAGTGGTTGTTCAGCAACCACCATGCAGTCCCACATGGTCTCAATCCATTCTCCACACAGAATTCGGAAAATGACCAGGAATGAGTGGAAAAAGTCCATCATGTGCCAGCGCGGCTTGCCATTTTTGTGTATTTTATGGCTATTCTCCCCATAGCTTCTCCCAAAAAGTTGCACCCCTACTATAGCAAAAATGAAAATGATGATTGCCAGGACGAGGGTCAGATTACTCAGTGCTCCCAGAGAGTTACCAATGATTTTAATTAGAGTGTTTAAAGTTGGCCAGGACTTTGCCAGTTTGAAGACCCTCAGCTGTGTAGAAACATAAAACATAGTGTTAGACATTGGTAGAGATAACTCAACTTCGCACCTTTCGAATCCTGCAAAAGCTATTTTACAGATATATAAGCCTTACTCATTATTTGTTTGACACTAGTTTCATACAATGCCTACTCTAGAATACTTTTTTCCTCTGAATATTTCTTAGTATATTCAAAAGAAATATATGTGTCATAAAAACTCTTAACATCACAGGGAGTTTAAGATTGTGCTTCTTATTCCTAGTGGTGAGAAGTAAGAAAAAAAAAAAAAAAAGAAATTAAAAAAAATAATTATTTCCTGCATCCTAACTGCAGACAACAGAAGTATTCTCTGTTATATTTCCAACATAATGTTTTAAACAACTGAGCAAGCGCGAGGCA
>WHYT01017423.1:484503-509449 GCA_009806455.1 Tetrax tetrax
CCTGTGAATCGCTGATCGTATACCCTATGTGGATGACTGAGGAGGCATTGTTTGAAGGACAATACAGGACTCTTAGTATTTTTTTTTTTTTTTTTTAAGTCTCTAAACCAGCAAGGCAATAGGGCTACTGCTAGGCCACACTTCAGCATCCCTTTTCTAGGAGTCACAGGTTGCAGGATGAGAAAAGGGAAGATGTGGGCTTGACGACACCCAGCTGTTGCTTTTATTTAAGGTTTCTTATCCTTTCTACATGTAATTTTCTGCTTCGGCTATTGCTTTTCCTGGAAGATCAGCACTGAATTGTGGACAAAGCTGGTACCTGCTGGTACAGACGCTCCCAGTAGTCCTGAGTCATCAGGCGGAATAAGGAAAGAAAAGCCCAGCCAAACGTATCAAAACTAGTGAAACCGTAATCAGGATTTGGCCCACGTTTCAGGCATATATAGTCTGGAGGACAGATCCTAGAAGTAATAGCAAAAAGTTAAGTTCTTTTAACTGTGCAGATTTCAAGGAAAACTTCAGCTTATGTGAGAGTTCTAATTATTATTCAGCTCTGCATTGTGTTAGATTGCAAACCAATTTTCTACTCCAGGGAGTATTGGCTAGAAAAAGGGGATGGAAAGAGCAGTGCCCACAACCCAGCAACAAAGGAAGAACATGGGCTGGAACAGACCACCAACCCAGGACTACCCCATCATCACCAATCCTCACCCCCTGCCCCTCGTTGCAAAGGGGTAGCTCCAGGAGAGCCCAAAAGTTCTGCTTTCATCTCTTATGAATGAGTGAATACAGAAGCACTGAGGCAGAGAAAACTTCCAAACAAGAAATATTCATAAGTGCACTTACCCAGCACTAGGCCCACACAGCAAAATATCTGAGGTGCCCTCTTTCTTAGCAAAGTATGCTATAAAAAAAGGGGGAAAAAAATTAAAACCAAAGCACTTTCTAGCCTGAATCCTCTATTCTTTAATGTAAGTAGTGACAAGTAATCAGTGACCCATAATTGTATGTGCACATACGTACAAATTGCTGCGTAGCAAATACTAAAGTAAGAGAGACAGGTTGCCCACACTCACAGTGGCTGCACCAGATTGCAAGATGCTCTGTCATCATTTATAAACATGCATTTATGTATGCACAAATTTCCATCCTTAAACTAGAATTTAAAAAAAAAAAAAAATATTTTTTTTTTTTTTTAAATTTTTAATCACTTCGGCCACATCTGCTTAAAGGCAATCAAGAACTGGAGGGCATAGGCTCAAGCACAGTCCCTGGTTTGGTAACCATTAGCCCAAACTCTGGCACAGTTTTGGCCCCCAGGAAAGTGTACGGACATTATTTGGGATAGCATAGACCAGTTCTGTTTCCAGTGAGCAATAACAACAAAGCCCCATTTTGAGAAGGAAGAAAGAGATTTGGCTGTGTGGATGTACACCAAGCCACATCACTACCTGCTGAGCCAAACAGCAGACCCTCACCCTGCTTCTTCGAGAAATACAGATTTCTCCATTAGGATGCTGGAGCTGTGCCCTTTTTGACCTCTTCCCCTATTTGTCTCATTTAGTTACTCTCATGCCTGAGCCAGCAGCAGACTGAAAGTAATAGATTTAGTGCTAATAGCTAATTAGACCCATTAAGATGTGAGTTTATTATCCCAGATGCAAGGGATGTCTCGTGTCTTCCTGGTGCTTCTCAAACCTCAGCTGTGCTCATCAGGTAAACCAGCAGGAATCTTTAGTACCAGCTGTACCATACCAGGTAAAGACTTCATAGAGGAAGGAGTCACTATCTGAGCTACTTTCCACCCAAATTTTCTATAGCTCTGCTCCTGCAAGCTGACAAAAAAATGGTTTTTTTAAGAAGATTCAGTAACTGAGCTTCAGAGAATTGTTATAACATGTAGTTCTCCATGCTGGAGATGGGAATGTCACACAAAGTCAGGGCTAAAGCAGCCTGTTAAAAATATACAAATAATCATTTAATAGAAAACTGAGTTTACAGTGCTGTGAGTCATAAATCCTGGAGGAAAGTCATCCAGCTTTCATTAAACCTGTATAGGCCCTCCTGTTTCCATTGACATGATTGGAAATTATCCTGCGCACAATATTATGGCATAGGATGTGAACAAGACAAAGCTTGTGAAGCAACACAGTTTTTTAAATTTTTGAGCCTTAGTTTCTCTAGGACACTGCCTTTATACAGCTCCACTATTTTGCATTAGGAAAAAAAAAAGAAATCCACAAACCCAACAATAAGAAAAAAAAAAAATGTTCTTGTTACTTGTTTCTTCAGCAGACAAAATTAGTATTTTTGTTTATGTAAATTACTTTGTTCTTATGTGTGGTTTTTTGGTAGGTATAAGCGTTTCTTGCCAAAAGTTTTTCCTCAAAAGTCTTTCTTCCCCCTTTCTTCCCTATTAAAGAAATCCTGTCTGAACAAATCTCCCACACGGAGTGTATGCAAACAGCATCCCTGTGTTGCTTTTTTACGTATTTCAACATTTCCCCTGGGAGAATGTTTTTCACCTTATAAAACTGCTGCTATGTCTGAACTTGCTGGTGGAGATTTTCTTCAGTGATGAAGTTTTCTTCATATTTCTGGCATAGATATTGTTTACTTTCAGTGTATTTTTTTTTTTTCATATACATTGAGTCTTTTCCTTTCTGAAGTGCATCTTATGGTTGCTCTTCCTCAGAGAGTGCTTTGGTGCTCTATGCTTCCATCCACTCGGTCAAGATGTATACATGAAGGATGTATATGATATATATCTTATATGAAATATAAATCACATATATAAGATAAATATGATGCAAAGAGGAAAGTAACTTTGACTTTGCAAAGAGTTCCTCTCATTCAAGATGAATAGTGCCTCATTGGGCAGTCAAATGTAGATGTACAAACTCTTCAGCCTGTAGTAAAAAGTGAACTGTGGGGAATTACAGCAGAGAATGCGCTAACGAGTGTTTCAATTATTGTCTTAGCATTCTGGGAAAGAAAGCTTGATGTTACTGGAAAATTTGGGAGTGCTGTTTCTTATAATGAAGGGAAGGGGTGCATTCCTGGATACCTGCAAGCTGCTCTGGCAACCTGAAGGCCACTATCTTGTAGCTACTTATCAAAATATCAATCATCAAACCATCAATATCATTTACAGCAGTGGTTATACATGCATGTATACGTGTCTATACGATCACCTAAAAAAGAATTAATGAGAAAAATTACCTGTATCATTAACAAACATTTCGTAAGATTCCCATGTTTTGTTAAGGATCTCTGTGGAGTTCCGGATACACTTTTGTCTCAGATTGCCCTTGAAAAGCTGGAGGCCAATGAGGGCAAAGACGCTCAGGCAGAAAACGGTCAGGATCATCACATTGGCAAGTTTCTTAACAGACTGGATAAGTGCCCCTACAATGATCTTGAGTCCTAGGAAGACAACATACATGGGAAAATAGGATGAAAAAAATGAGATTTTAACTGAGATAAAACAATGTATAGCAATAAAAGTACAAAAATTACTGGATAATCTGTAACAAATGTTTGCAATGCAAGTATGGTTTGGATGAGAGAGTAATTTATATGAAAACAATATTATTTTTTCTTCATTTGATTGACTATCATTTCCATATGTTCCTTTAATCCCTGTAAAATTTTTAGACAAGGATGAGGAACCAGAGTTAGTCGAGTTTTTCTTATCTGGAAAGAGTAACTTGCGTAATTCAAAGGAAATTTCCAACACTGACAACCTGTGAAGAATCTGGAAACACTGGAAACAGTTATGAATGTGATCAACAAGACGAGAAAGACAAGACAGGGCAACCTACTGGGTCTTAATTCGTATTTAGTTAAGAGAAAAAAAATCAGTGACTTTATAACTAAGGGAAAAATGAGAAAAGAAATTCCCAGGGATGATGTAAGACTGTTAATAATAAAGTCCATTCAGTCACCAGAGGTGTTTCTGTCAAACTATAACACATAGACCAGCTGGAAGAACATTCTGTAAAACTGACACAAGAAAGTGTTAACAAAATCTTTTAAAGTATAATTAAAGTAAGTAATTAAAGTATAATTTAAGTATAATTAAAATAAATTACATACAAGATTGTTTCTAACACTTGATTTATTCTGGTTGGACTAGGTGGATTGAGAAGCTATTTGTGTCCATAAATTCTGCTGTGTCTGCAATCAATGAAAAATGCAGAGAAAAAAAAAGAAAAAAAAAAAAAAAAAAAAAAAAAAAAGAAAAAGCCAATATTTTGATTGGAATAAAGAATCTGTTGTAAGTAGTAGAAAATATTCAGCAAGCACAGTTTCTTACCTGGGACTACTGAAATGGTTTTTAAAGCTCGCAGAACCCTAAAAGTCCGAAGGACTGACACGCTCCCCAAGGAACTAAATGCTCCCACATACCTGTAAAGCCAGGATGTGATGTCAGGTGGTCAAATGGAGTAAACAGAGCAATTATTTTACAGTGGTCATTCTTAACTGTTGATCCTTTTGAGTATATTTTAAGTATGAATAAATTGCATATCAAGGATTTGCCTGAAGACTTCCAAAATAGATTATTAAACTCTTGATTACACAGTAGCTCTTGGCTTGTGCACAGCTGCTTTTGTGTCAGCATCTTAAAATATCATGTATTTAAAATAGAAACAAAGATAATACTCAAAATTATTCTTTTCAGGCTGAAACACTGGCTGAACTGGTTTGATTCTACCTGTCTCCGTTCCGCAGCTGCATCTAACCAGTATAAAATCTTTCTAATTACTGCTCACTGAAGCTCGAACTATCATTTTTGGAGACAGAGAACCCAAATGTAATCCACTGTCCTGGTGTCTGTACACACCAGCCTACTTTTAAACTTATACTTTCATTCACAGGACCAGTAGGTCTGTATTACATTTCACTGGTCGAAATCCATCCGTTCACATTCACGCGCTGCAGAGAACATCTTCTTCTGCACAACTCTATTTCCTTCTTGACAGACTAACACATTGCTATCATACAGTGAGCAATAAAACACGGGGAAGAGTCAATGTCCCAGACAGTTTCAGATGCACTTGGGACCCATGGGGCTTTTTGTACTGCAGGCAGGCTTTCACAGCACAAAAGCACTGTGTAATCTATATTTTAGACGTAATCTATATTTTATATGTTCCCACTTACGCCATAACGATGACACTGAAATCCAACCAGTTCCAGGGATCTCGAAGGAAAGTGAATTCATTTAGACAGAATCCTCTTGCCAATATTTTTATCAGCGATTCAAAAGTGTAAATGCCAGTGAAAGTATATCTAAGGGAGAAAAGTGCCAAAGGAAAACAGCAACACTAGCAATTAATGGAAAAGACACAGTCAGATTGCCTAGGCCAACAAACCAAGCCAATGCTGCAGAGAAATCATGGAAAGACTGCTGTTGATATCAGTGTCTTCTATCAGTATTTGACTCTCATGTAGTTTAAGACAGTAACTGGCTGCTATCTGGACACAGCTATTAATGTGCATGCCTGTGACATAAATTTTTGCACTCACCAATTTTTTCCAAACTCTTTCATGTGAGTCCCCATAATTTGAGAAACACAAAACTCCTAGCCACTCACTAAAACAAAGATTGAAATTTGTATCTTCCTCAGATTTCAAGTGGCCAAGTGAATATGTGATATGCTGTGTATTATTTGCTTTGGGAATACAGCATTCGTTTCTGTGCAGGATGTTTAAAACACTTAGAGATATACAAGAGGACAGGATTTTCAATTGAAGATGGAAATTATTCATATTAATGGAAAATTATCAGTAAAAGCTCTTCTGGACTTACTGAGTGCACTTATCATTTCAACAAGGCAATGATCTCCCTGCAGAATTCAAAAGGCATTCATGTGGTAGTCAGCAAATGCACTAAAAAATTACATGGATGTAGTGCTTGCCTTTTCATTTGAAAAGAAGTATTCTGAAATTATTACTGAAATGAACTTGAACAGTAGTTTTGATGCCAACAGCAGGTACAACTCTTAGCTAACCTCTTATGTTCTTGTAGGTAGAGAAGTATCTTAGCATCTTCTGAAGATATGCATATTAATACTGAATATACTAATATAATATTAAATATGCAGAGTCTTGCTCCTGTTTGCTTAAGGATTTGCCATTCTCAGCTGTTTCAGTGTCATGTATCATGAGAAAGTCAGAAGCAATTACAATTGTTGAGCTACTTTTAAAACTAAGTATTTTGGAATCTTTTCCTTTGCATTAGGTGTTAGAATTATCAGGGTTCCTATTCTGACATTTTTATGCCAAACTAAAAAAAGTGAGAGCTGATATATTCTTAAAAGAAGTAAAAACATGGGATTATCCAGCTTAAGCATGACTGCAAAGGCACGGATTTATTGAGATTTAATGTTGTTTGTGTTGGCAGCGCTGAAGATAAGAGCTTCACTTTCTAACAGCATCCTGCAGGCTAGGAGCTTCTGACAGAACATTTTATTAAAGCAAATACTCAGCATTTCAATATTATTAAAAAGAACATATAAAGACATCAGCTCTTGATGTGCTTCATCAGCATCAGCAACAATGGGGAATGTGTCTGGATAACAAGAAAATAATTACTGATTAACTTCAGCAGGTCAAGGGAGGTGATTCTGCCCCTCTGCTCTGCTCTGGTGAGACCCCACCTGGAGTACAGCGTCCAGCTCTGGGGCCCTCAGCACAGGAAAGACATGGACCTCTTTAGACATCCCTCCCAACCCAAACCCTTCTATGATTCTCCCTTGAGTGAAGGCTGCAAGAGCAGTATCAATAATTCAATATAACTACAGAATTTTAAAACATACGTACCCACAGATACTTACTCAACATACTTGTTCCATGAAGGAGATGGAGAAGTCTTAGAGGACTCACTCAGAGCCATGAACACACAATTAGTTATAATAGTACACATGATAAACCAAGTGAATAATGTAAGTCATGGGAGTGAAGGCAAAGAATATGACATTGATTCAGAAATGTGAGTAGATATTCTATCAGTCATAGACATAATATGTGGTTTTGAGGTTAAAGCACATGTAAGAAGAGCATGCACATGTATTTTCTGATTTTTAGTCATATTAGATGACAACACACTACCTTTGCTATTCATGCTATCTAGACTTCTGTACAGGCTAGAGATCTGCTGCTCTAAGCATTGCAAACTTGGTAAAAGGATCCTGAATCACTCAAAGTGTGGGAGAATGGATGCATTTTTAGTTTCATTTTATAGCATAAAGGTTAAAAACTTGCCCAAGGTCAAACAGGTAAAGCCGAAACCTTACTCTAAGTTGGCAGAGCTGCACTCTTCTGAAGGGACATCATGAAGTCTGCCAGGATACTTGCAGATGTCTCAAAGGACACTAGATGCCCATGTTTATCTGACCTTCACGGCTGCCCAGTTGCCCTCTGGGCCCTTCTGACTATAGGGTATGAAGGGGAAATTGGGCATCTAGCCCACGTGTAGACACCTAAGCTTAAGCACTTAGCTCTGGAGCTGAATCTTGTGCTTTGTGTCATTCCACACAATTTGGCAATCCAGGAGAGAAATGTGCAAGGGAAAGACATCTAGCTTTTCCATCATCCATCCTCTCTGTCTGCACAAAAAAAAAAACTGTCCTGGCTTTAGCTCTAGGCATGGTCAAACTGTCAGAAACCCAGGAGCTGGACACTAGTGTTGAAATGCCAATATCAGCCAACTTGCCGTCCGAGGAAAGTCTCAGATGAGAGGCATCACTTCTCCAGAGATATCTGTACCCTGCTACAATGACAACTTCTGACCCATTGCAGCTGAGTCAGCACCGCACGGGCAGGAGAAGGCTGAAGATATAAAATCCAGGCAGGGACACCGCAGACTCTCATCTGGGCCTGATTCAACCCAGAGCCACAGCATTATTGCTCTGGTCTCATTACTCAGTGCCAAACTGGAGCAAAACACCAGTGATCCCCATCCCCTAAATTTGATGTATGAGGTGAGTTCTATATATCAATTTTACATCCCAAAGGCATTCCTGGTAACAGAATACCTGAAAATTTTCACTTTCATATATCAAAGGTATATATTTTAATATGATTTCCTAACAAAATGAAGTTTGCATAATTTTTCTTTCTATGTGTTTTCATATCTGTGCCTGCCTATCTCAGCTTTTTCTTTTTTTTCTTAAAATTGGCCAATGGTTGATAGGCTTTCGCACACAGGTTGAATTTCATTCCTATGGTTTGGGTAAACAGAATAGAATGAAGACCTTATTAGTCTTCTCACTGAGAAAGGCTTCAGCATGAGATACTTGTTTATGAGGCATCAGGTAATCAACATCAGAGATCATTCTCAAAATAAAAATCTGTAGAAAAACAGACTTCAATATCCCCAGTCCTCACAAAACTATTTATTTCTGTGTAGTACAAGAGCTTAATACAATAATAATTTCTAAGGTAATTAATAGTCAGAAGTAATCTTGAGTGAAGAAAAGACTTGATTCATTCAATGCTCTAAAATATACAAACACGGGATTATGTATTTTTTTTATAATGAAAGACAGCAAATGAAGCCAACAGCAAAAGGATATGAGTGTACCAAAATTTTAATTGCTGTTCTTCGGATTGGATGGAAAGGACTGAGGATCCATAAGGCACGTGTAGCAGTGAATCTGAAGATTGTCTTCTGTTTGTTTAGCACTATGAAAATCTTTAAAGAAATAAAGAAACATGAAGTAAAGCTTTCAGGAAAGTGAGCAGAGAACATATTTTTGTACTATATCCTGTTGTGTCCTGCATCCTGATGAGCAGGGGCTCGATGTTAACTTCAGTCTGTTTGTTTAAATGGGAAAACTCTTTGTCCCTTCATTATAAACTGATGAAAGAGTTAATATTCATTAACTATTAAGCTGCAAAAATAAACCTCAGCATGAGCTTTCTTTCTAAAACATAAAACTTGCAAAGAGCTGTGAACAGAATTAATCTTGCTTATGACTATTCTCTTAAAATAAATTAGACCTCTCATTGAGTCAAGGTACACGGAGGTGGAAGGAAAAATCATAGCCTTCATCATTATTTACTATTATTGAGTTGATAGTGATCCTCTAGCTCTAAGATTGTAGAAATTATTTCAAAGTATTAACCATTTCTCAAGTAATAAGCTTAATTTCCAATGGATTAGGTCCCATTTCTCTGTTCTTTATTGAAAATCATATTCTTCAATGCTTCATGACTAGAATACGAAGCTTGAATAAGTAGGTTTTAAGCAAATGTTTTAAAATAATTTTTATACTTAGGTGATCATTTATTGTGCATTTAAGTGGAGCATAAGCATTGAGATAGAGAGGAAAATATTTCAAAGCCTGGAATTTAAGAACATTTACAAAATTATTATAATTTCTTGTAGATCTGACTCAAATCTTCCTTTTCTTCCTTTATCCATTTTTTTCTGCTTCCATTCTGATTCAAATGTTAATCAAATTCATATAATTTAATTCCTATAATATAAAGTTAAGCTTTTTTAAAGGAGATTACAGCATGTCATTCAGCTGTGCCAACTGCATTTTTATAACCTAGAAAGGTATGATAGTTTTTCCAAAGGGATGTAAGCAAAACTGTTTGATAGATCATTCACATAAACTTTTCTTAGCAACAAAATAAAACAAATTAAAATCCAAATATCTTGGTTGCCTCTAACCTTACGATCCTTGTAGTAAGGGTCAACATCCTCCAGTGGTTCCCCAATTAGCTCTGGAGGAGGATTTCCATAGAGAGCTGGTAACTTCTGGAAAGCTTTTAGGTCAAGTTGAGGACGTGGTTTCTCCTCAGGTTTCTGTTCTATAGCATTTCTTTGACAATTCTTCTTGGCAGCAATTCGCTTTTCGATAGCAGCCAAGGACTCGTAAGTGAACTTACGGAAGTTGTTGGCACCAGGTAGTAAGAACTCAGCCATTTTTCATTCTTCTTTCCCTGTCACTGATTCTGTCCAAATAATAGAAACAAATAGGAAGGAAGTCAAGTAACTCCAAAACAGGTAAGTTATGAAAATTAAATAACTGGCTGCCCATGCGTGGCTAATAACATAATCTTTCTGAGCCATCAGCTCTAAAAAGAAAAAAAAAAGGTATGATCAATACCTTTTTCAGTGAGATGTCTGTTTACTTGTTTTTTAAAAAATTTTGTGTATCTGATTGGATGTGGGCAGACCTCTGTAAACTTAAGAGTATGTTTAGAGCACCTCATTTAAGACACCTGTTATCCTAAATGGTCTTGAACTATTGTTCAGATAAAGCCTAACGTGCTGGTTTAACCCAGTATTCGGAAATGGGACAGTAAAACCCATTAAACTGCAACAACATCAAATATATGGAAGTTGCAACAGAAGGACCAAGTATTAAATTAACTAGGGCAGATGTAAATACTCAGGTGGATCACCCATTCTGGTGATGTCAGCACAGGAACAAGCAGTGCCCAATCATCAGAAGATTTAACTTGTGCCTGTAGAGTCAGTATTGACTGGCATGGTGGACAAAAATGCTTGATTTGACAAGCATCAAGCGCAAAGTTTATTTTTTATGCCTGCTTGTCGGAACAAAACGGAGACTGTACTAGAAAAATACTTTGCATTATTTAATGGATACTTTTGGTCAGATATTGTAGAGGATTCATTCAACTAAATGCTACCTGAGTCCATCCTTTGGCAGTACAGTGACTCCAACCCTCTACCTTCCACACTGTGAAAAGCTTCAAAGCAAGCCCATGAAGTGCACAAATATTGGCAGTGAAAAAACTGAAAATGGTACACAGAGTAAGATGATCCAGACCTACATCCTTGTGTTAAACTCACTCAAAAGCTCTATAAGGAGATTTCTCTAAAATATTTTATTTGATTATTACCTCTAGGAAAACACTGTTTTCCGAATCACTGAGCTACTGAACAGCAGTCCCACCTGTAGATTTTGAAATGATACCATCCGGTCCAGGACTTCACCCACGATGGAACATTGCTGAGTCTGCAGGGGAGAAGATTACATAAGATGGACACAGCCAGGTCTTTCCATCCAGAAGCTGCCACCACCACTTCAATGTGCCCTTCAAAGTTGACTCCATATCTAGCAATCGTAGCTTATCTTGGGAAGTTTAAGCTGTCCTCACTGGGCAACTGCCAGATGACCTGCTCTTGACCTGCTCCTTTCCAGGCACTACATGTGGCATCTCAGGAAAACACAAAGTCTGAATCAAGAGGCTTTGTTTTACTGAAAATAAATAATTTTACCCGTTATGTGCTGACTCCCTGTATCTTCCTCTACCATGCAATACCATTTCATTTCTCCCCAGATCCAACATAATTTCAATTGTCCTCACATTGCTGAACTGTAGGAAACCATTGCTGTGAGAACAACAGCTGGAGGGCAGTGATGAACGAACTGCAGTAAAATCTCTTCATTTTTGCAGTCTGCTTGCCTCTCCCATTAAACAAGCACACTGAATTCTAAATACAAAAAGTAATTCCTGCTTCTGGCACAAAATAGCAACATTTCTGGAAGAGAAATAGGACATTCAGGCAAGGATACCTATTATTTTACACTTTTCAAGATCAAGCTAAGAGTCTGGAAGCTGTGTGTAGTATTATAGCAAAAAAAAAAAAAAAAGAAAAGATAACATCCACTTCCAAGTCTTCAGCTAGCCAAAGTGGTATTTGTTTTGATGATGCTCAGAGTAATTTAGATGTTGTGGTATCAGTAATGAGAGCTGTGAATGATGCATGAAATGACACAATTTCTGTGCAATGCACAGAGGGAATAGAATAATTACTTTATTCCGCTTTGTGCCAAATCTTCCAAACATACCCATCCCTCCACACAGCACTTCCACAAAAGTCTACCTGATCTCAGAAGTTCACCATTAAAATTCTGGGTTTGTTGCAGATTTCTTTGCGGTTATCCCTCCTCTCTTCCGTGAAACCATCTTTCAAATCCCAGAAAATAAACTTTGATTGTCACACCGTTCTCTCTCAAGGCTGTTAGAAGGCAGAGCAAATTCTAGGAAGGCAAGATGTTGCTGACTAAAGCCAAGGATGGGGAAATAGTAGGAAGCATGAGGGCACGTAGAGTGTGCAGGTGCTTGGCCAGAGCTGGAAACCAGGCAGGGGAGCCTTTCCTTGCATGGATGGTTTTATAAATTGTTCCACAGGTGAAAAAAAATATTAAGGAAAGGAAATAAAATCTTGTTATTGCTGTCTTACACATCAGTAGCAAAATTTCCATTGATAGAAGCTGCAAGCCATGGAGTGCACAGCTTAACCACACTTTTAATTCATGGGCAATTCTGAGCTACTCAGCTTCATCTTGAATAAAATCTAATGATTATTAAAAATGGCAAAATCCAGAAAAAAAATGTTGCTGATTCACTCAAGCATCTTTAAAAATATCCCCAAAATAATACCTGTTACTCTTCATCTCAGGGAGGATAACGCACAAGGTACAGCTAAGATGTATTTAGCTTTTTATATGACCAGGGCTAGATTTAGCAATTTGACCAAAGGAAGTAAAAAGTGTTAATGCAAAATCATTTTTGCCCTTGATGTCACAGAAGCAACAAAGTACCATTTTGGCTTTTTCTCAAGACTTGAAATACCTATAAAATAGTGTGATGTTTCATATCTCTTTAAAATGAAAAGTCTTGTTATCCTTTGACTGACTGAAGACCAGAGAATGCTGAATAAAATCAATATGATTGAATAATAAATAAAAAAAAAAGAAATAAATTATTGCATTAATTTGAGAAGTAAAAGGTAAGTCCCTCCAAAATGCCTCTATATGAGGAAAACAGACATTATACCTGCTTCAGCCCATTTAGTCTACCTATTTATAGCAGCCTACAAGAAACATCTCACAGGTCTAAGTAACACCGTCCAGCGTAGCTCTATTGAGATTGCCAAGGGAAACAATGATCAGCATATTTGCTGATCCACCATTCCCACCATTAGAACATCACACCTTACCTGAACTGAGCTGTGGCACCATCCTTTGAATATTCCAGGTTCAACCCCAAACTTTGTTTACCTTCCCTAGACAACCTGTCCAAGAGCTCCAGTTCTGAGTCTACCAGTATGGCATCTGGATGGAAGGAGACAATTTAGCTACCCTATTCTGATCTACCTGATCAGCCGATGAGCTGACCAGCTGATCTAGCTACCCTATACTGTCTTTGCAATCCACAAAATTGAGGACAAAGACCACCCAATAACAAGTACATAATATAGTGTAAGACACATGGAGAGTGTTGAAAAACGCAGCAGATTTTTTTTAATTGCCTATAAAAGAAAACTTGGTGTGAGATAAATCCCACTCTTTCAATTTGAGATTTCCAGCTTACAGTTCCCAGCACTGGAGGATGAGGGTAGTAAACAGGGTGGAGGTTCACAAAGCAGTTTAGAAAGACCTGATAAAGTCTGTTAGCGTTCATCCAGAAAGTCCCTTTGGATGGGATTAATCTCACCTCGCTGCAGACATCTCGGAGTTAGACAGCTACACCTCCACTAGCTCTCCGACTGCCTGCTGAGACACCTTCTCACGTTTCCTTCAGGATGAAATTAATCACATCTCGGAGTGCCAGTTGACTACAATTGATGACCTGAGATTTCTCAAGTGAGATGAGAAAATTTAGCTTTTTGCACCCATTAGGCCCACCCTTCTTGCTGCCTCAACTAACACACTGCTAAACTCCCAGAGATTAGTAATTTTACAGTCAGTGGTAGGACTGGTAGAACATCATTAGTCACCAGCAGACTGTGAACATATACAAATTCTAGAATTGCCTTATATTACATTGTTTCCTTAATGACTACTTACAGGACAAGCCTTCTTCGCAATTAGTGCAGCGTTGTCACATTTTCATTTCCATGATAAGGGTGGACTAATTTTCAGTTACTTTACTATCATAAATAATTTAAATCTGTGCAGCAATCACTTTTTGTAAGTGCTTGAGCAGTCAATCGACAAGATGTTAAATGGCCCGTTGCAAGCACTAAGGAAGTTAAGAAATTCTGTGGCAGCAGGGGAATCTGAGAGAAAAGAGTTGAAAAGCTTGTAATAACCATAGACTAGCCTGCTGCTGTAGGAGTTCGGATTAATTACATATAACCAGTATAGTTACTAGCATAAGCCCATGAACTTTAACTGCTAGCTTTGGTGTGCCTAAGGAAACAGCCAAACCGTGGAAAAAAAAAACCTGTTGATCATCAAGAAGTGCAAAAGTGTTCAGAAGTGGCCAAAACAAGATTGTGAGCACCACCGACAACAACAGTGCAGTTTGAACGGATTAATAATCAATGAGGGATTTCCCACCCAGTAACTAAGGATAGCGAGGGTAGACAAAGGACAAAGAAAGACTCTGATGGGAAAATCCATGACCCAACACCAGGATTCAGGACCATCTCTCCCACCTATGAGGAATCTAGGGAGTGGAGAAGGCCTCAAGGGACCCCACAGCCCACGACTATGCATAGCATAACTGGAGCTGTGGTACAGGAAAGTCATATAACTCATAAAATTGTGCATATCTGTAATTAAAGTGTGTTGGTATCCAAGTCCGCTGACACTCCACACTATGGAATTATATGGTGACAATTGCATAGAGATTTGAGATAAAAATCTCCTTTCTATGCCGTTACCAAGAAGATCAACCAGTTGCTGGACGCGGATGACAGGGCCATAAAGCTTAGGTGTGGAGTGGAAATTTATTTATTCATTAAGCCTGGCAGGCTGGGTCCTGCCAAAGGGACAACAGTGGAAGGAAGGAGCATGTGCTGCAGGTTACATTTAGCAGCCAGGAGAGGGAAACCTGATTTTTAATAACATATTTTCTACAGTGCTGGACTGAACTATCTTGCAGATTTTATGGATATTCAAGCTTTGCAGCAAATAGATGGAATTTGAATTCTCTTCACCCTTAAGGAATGAGAACTAAGCTCTCACCACCTCAAATCTGCAAGAGGCTAAGGACATCTACCTAAGACTTGGTGCAATTGTATTTGGATGGCATTACTAAATGGTAACTTGTGGTTTTGCATTTGAGATTCAGGGCTCTAAAGGCCAGACTGCAAATAAGTCAGATTTTTTTTCTCTTACCACATGTAAGCAGTGTTTCAAATGTGGTGAACATGATTAATGGTTTTATAAACTTTTGGCTCCTATTAATATGACTTGATTACAACAGACAAAACCTATAGAAACTCAGCTGAATACATGGATTGGATTTTGAACTCTTACCAGTAACAGAAAGCACTAAGTGCACTAAAAGTGTCACTGATTTGCCATTTTGTAGTTCTGAAGATTGGTTTCATCATGTACTTTTTGATACAGAAAGGTGTCTTATCAGCTCAACATATGCTTTGGAGGACAAAACCCTAGATACAACATAAGTGAAACAAAACATTTTTCCCCAAGATCATAACAAAAGTCAAATAGTCTATGAAATAAAATCTGAAAAAAAAATCCCTGTAAATAAAATACAGTAATAAAACATTTAACATGTAAGGTTTGTTTTTGTTTTTGTTTTTTTTTTTAAAAAAAAAAAACTTATCTTGACTATACAACCTAAATTTTAACTTTGCCCAAAGTTTGGTGATTCACAAGTTCTATGAAATTTTCCAATTGCATGGTCTTTTGTCTGCCACAGTTTCCTACACAGAAACATTGTTCTAAATGAATTAAAATGTATCTAATCAGAAGTTTGTTCTGAACAGTCCATTTGCATTAGGTATGTCATTATTAGGTTCCTCACTTTTCATTATTAACTTCACCATTTGCCCTTTTCATCCTACAGAAAGAAATCCAAATTTCAAAGAACTTTTCTCCATTGATAAGGAAAATAGTCTCTGGTCAAGTTAATTGCAAAGCAAATCAAAACATAATACAACAAAAAAAAAAAATCAAAACCTATGAAACATGGTAGAGGAACTGTACCAGTAGCACAACAAGAACCTCCTGAGCAACCGGTTCCGTTAGGTTTCTGGACTGGTTACCTCCACAGTTTATCGTCCTTATCATCTTAGTAAAACACTCTCGTATAACATACAGCTCTATTCCACATAAACTCATTTCTCTAGAGTTTTATCTGTTGTCTCTGTGGTGAAGTGAGCACACATAAGTCACTCCTAGCAGATAAAAGCTTTGCAACTACTTCAAATGTAAAACCTGAAATGTTTAATCTGTTCTGCTTCATCAAAGCAGAGACCTGTTTCTGTGAGTTTTAGACGACTCTCTTCTTTTCTACTGCCAACTCATCACCAAACAGTCAAATTTGTGTTCTCCTCTCTATTACATCATTCGTTAACTTACTTTCCCACCAATATTTGCTTATTAGTGTATTTGCCCCACAGTTTACCTTGATAAAAACATTCACCAAACACAGTTCAATATATTCCACAAATAAAGCAGATTTAGTTAAGACTTAGTTTAGAAAAAAAATCCATTTAACATAAGATCCATTCATCTTAAGTCTCAAAAAGTAAATGTTAGTTTGTATCAGAACAATATGACTAAGCATAAACCTATGAGAGAGCAATATGATAAAATGCAACATTATCAAAATACCTTTCTGTCTTTAATAAAACTCATTAACAAAGAATATGAACTTTTTATATAAAATATATATCTCTGCTATTCTTATTCATGGATTAACAACTTCCTCATATATGTTTTCACTCTTCTGTGTGTTATTTGTGACCCGAGTTAACTCATTTCTGCAAAATAAGAAGTCAAAAACATAGGGGAAACTCCTGTGCAAACACTGCACTGGAGGGAATAAATCTCACTCCTCCTCCCCACTTTCATTTCATTTTACATACCACTCACCTACAAAAAAAAAGTTTCTGTTCAGGTTCTTTTAATGTTTTTTAGGCAAACAAAATATCACTGAATCCTACAGAAGACTCTACCATAAACCACCTTTTTTCTAAGAACAGAAAGTGCAGTAAACCGCAGGACTTACATTCTTTTCCATCCCCTCTAAGTGAAGGTTCGAGGAGTCATTTCTTTCTATGCAAGAGAAACATATTTCAGCCCAGTTATCTCCCAGTAAATGGTTGGGAAAACCTCCTCACTGCCTCTCTCGTCTCTAGTTCCCCTCACTGCTCTGGCAATCCTCTTCCTTCAGGGACTGTGTTATTTGTACACGGCGGGTGTTGAGGGAGGTGTCTATTTAGCCATCAGAGTAACTGATGTGATTATACAAGGTCTCCTGGGAAAGGCTGTAACCTCAGTAAGCAAAGCTGGGGAGGCTCCAAGCTGAGCATTTCTTTAAGATACTTTTCCATCCCTGGATTTCTGAGAGTCTTTCACTGTGGATGGAAAACAGGGGGCCAAATGCATTTGTCAGCCTCGCAGGGAGAGCTGTCTGTACTATAAAAGGTTTTTTTTTTTTTATGAAAGGTATTGGCTTATTTATTTTATTTAAATGTTTCAGTTTCAGTTCTCTCCTTTAGTAAATTCAGAAAATGCATCATGGTGAATCTATAAATTATATTGAAGGACCGTGATTGAAGCTGGGCAGAAGGCAGGAAAGCTGAAGACTCTTACCTCTCTATATCTGTGTGTGTGTATGCACATATACATAAATAAAATGCCAATGCATAGATATGATTCAGACTACTATCATGATATATACAAGGAGTAGGTGAGGAACCTGGAAGAGTTCACTCCTGCCTGAAACCTGCAACTCCTCCATGGCTGAAGCCTCTGTTGGATGAGACTTCATCTTTGCAGCTGTGTCTGCACTACCAGAAAAATGGGACAGGGCTCATTCCCTGGCCCTGAAGCTAAATGGAACAGTAAACTTCTGTCCATATAACTAAATTTTCTTACAATCCAAAAACAGGGAAGGAAAACAGGATTTCCCCCGTCCAAGGAGAGACTCATGCAGATTGTGCCTTTCTGGCAGGAGAGCCAAGATTTCTCTTACAGAGGGTACTCATTTTTTTCATGTGGTTTTGCTTAGGGACAGAGGGTGTGATCTCACTTATAATTAGTCTGATCCAAAGGATCCTCCGTTCTGTGTTTCTGAATTACCCGGGTTGCTGAACTTTTTAAGGCAGAAGGAAAATGTCTTTCCACTAAGCATTGACAGCACAAGAAAAAAAAAAGACATAAGACACTGAAAACAGAAGTTAAGGCTAATACATTCATTTCAGATTATACTTCACTTTCAGGATGTCTAATATTTCACTGAGTTGAAATAAAATGAATTGAAGGAAGGAAAGCCAACTGACCTCTGGGTGGAATATGAGATAGTTCCTCTGCAGCACAAGAATGTACTAAAAATGTGAACACTGTTTTGACCCAGAAGGTCTGGGTGCTGGATCATTTCCTATACCAAATACAATCAGGATCAATAAACCATTTGTATTTTATCCTTGGTAGCTTTGGTTGAAGTGGGAGAGAAACTTTCAAGGAAAGTAGTCTTGCCGTATTCTGAGACAAATGCTGTTTTATTTTCTGTTGGATTTGGATTGGTTGCCAATCTCCTTCTATCTTTAAAGTTATCTTCTTTCAAAATACGGAGGACTCTGAGGAATGGGGGGAAGAACTCATGATGGTACACCAGGTCCCTAACTTTGATGTTTTAGTGGAACATTGCCATCTTTTGGCAAAAGCTGTGGCTCATTACATTCTAAATTTAATGGGAGTGGTGCTGTAGGTAGTTAAACTATGTCTTGGATGCTTTGGACAGGCCTCTTTACAGGAAGCTTAATTTCATGGGAAGAAGCAGATTTTTAATGGTCAAGAAGAATATCCACAAATAAAATTCGGAAATCTCATGACAGGTGAAAACAGATAAGATTTATTAATCCATGTGGCTTCACAATTGTCACCACTATCACACTTTAAAGCAACATTACTTACAGAAAACAGCACGTGCAGATCAGTCACATGAATCTCAGACTTCATGACACAAATCCCATTCATATTATCTCATATTCCCTGTAAGCTATCTGTTTGCCGTATGTCTTATACAGCTTTAAAACGATCTGACATTAATTTTATGAAGTTTGAGCTGTTTGAAGCTTCGCTTGGGTACCTGTGAAGATGCGTAAAGTTCACCTGCACCTTGCATTCATAGGTAAGGAACAGACAAATAATAGGGGTAGATTTTAAAAGAGATTTATGCCCCCAAAGAAACAAATGGATGCCCAATAGGATTTCCAGTGTCTGAATGACATCGCAACCAAAGTGACTCAAGCACTTTTAAGAATGCCAATATAAAGTGTCTCTAATATCAGTTCATAGATAGCTTTCACATCCATCTCCAGTGCTAATTTACTTGTATTTCACCCAAAATTATAGATGAAAATCAGACTTGAAACAGCAACTACTCTTGGCTTCCTGTCTATTAGCAATTCTCCTCTGCTTTAGGGGAAAGGTAACCTGCAGTTTCTGGGGGCAAGAACGAATTATTGTCATCTAAGGGTGAAGAAAGCAGGAACCGCATCTCATGTATCATCTGAATCGGAGATCAGCTTAGCTCTAGTGATTAAAAATATCCCAGGGTGATTTCAAAGGGCACCTTCTTTTACAGGTTGCATTCAAGGTACGCTCCTTATGTGTACTGAGTTATCCAAGCCCATTGACTACTCATGGCAAAGACATAAATGAACCAGTTCCAGAATTCAACCAGTTTTACCCCAATGATTCCTTGAGAAAGCAAGTGTCTCACATCATCTGTGCTGCAAAGTGGCTTCAGGTCACAAGTCCTGCAAAGGGCAGGAAATACATGGAAAATGCAGAAATGTTGAATTGCAATAGCCAAACAAAATGCGTGTTTAGTTGAAGGTGAGAGAAGCAGCTGTCTAGGCTCCGTTGACTGTGCTGATGAGCTCTCCCTTGACTATAAACAGGAATTTAGACACATCCCATCTACTGTTAAATGTGTGGGGAGAAAATAGAGATTTCCTGTTGGACAGGGAAGGGTGAGGCACCTTCGGCAGTGACTTTTTCTTCTCTGACCAAAATTAAATCCCTATTTCTTCCACTATACTCTCAGCAAGGCTGTTTGGCTGCCCGCTCCTCCATGTGTAGGAAAAGTGAAGCACCTCCAACCTCAGCAAATTGAAGTCACAAAGAGCAGGTGGAGGGAAATAAACCTCAAGCTAAAAGAAATTTGAAAAAGTAGAGATGTAAATGCTACTGTGACAAAATCTCAACCTTGCTAAATGAAGAAGAGCCAAAAAGCATTCCCCATTTGTAAAGAAAACACATGGAAATAGTCTGTAAAAAATTCTAGATATTTAGAGGGAAAATGTATAGAGGTATTTTAAAAACTGAGCAATATCTGTATTTGCAAATGATACAGAAATGGCTTAATGCAAGTGGGCAAATATTTGATGCTAATGGATATTTGAACTCCGGAAAAATTAATACTTAAAGACAAGTGAAACATATTCATGTGATGTATGTTTGCTATTAGAAAAGAAGAATATTCATTAAATGTAAATTAGTTTAATCTACGATAAAGTTGAACAGTCAGCTTAAAGTGTGATTCAAATTGCCCTTCAGTTTTACCCTCCACAGTGTAGCAGTAACCTTGGGGTGGGGAATGGTTGCCTAAAAATGGTACAAAATAAATTAATTTCTTAGTTCTTTTAAAAATAACCACCAACTTATTTCTCTGTTTCCTGATAATGCTGGAATTAGTATGTGTGTACTTGTGATAAATTATGCTATTTTATATCAATTTAAGAAATAATGAATGGAAGGTAGAGTGTGAAAGATGCTATATCTGGTGCAGCAATCAGTCCATACCTATCCAGGTTTTTACATAGACTTCATTGCTATAGTAACAGAGACACAACAGCAAATACAACTGCAGCTTTAATTGGGAGAAAGCAGACGAGTTGCACAAGTGCAAGTATTTTTGCATGTATTTCTGGAATTTCATCACATCACCAGATTTAGTAAAGATTAATTTCTCTTCCTTTCTGAGAAGTTAGATATGATTTGGAAATCTTAACTGTAAATTCCTTTTGCATTTCACTATAGTCTTCTTTTAAGGAAATAGTGTGGGTTTTCATTTTGTAACCAATCCTAGTTTTTCATTTCATAAAGATGCATCAATCAGAACCATTTCAACTACACAATGTGGGAGAAAGGAGATGAAAAACAAATAGAAATTGTTAATGTCTAATGCATAAAACTGACCTGAATTCTTCATCTGGAAAAGGAAAAATGTCAGTTCCTTCACTGTTGCTAATAATATTTAATGATAAAATTATTTGACAGGTTTCAGATATTCAATGCAGAATTATACAGTCATTCATCAAAAGAAACCTTACATACTCTGAGCAGCATACCTATAGCTAAAATAATAAACGATAACTTTTTGACTGCAAGCGTTGTGATTTCTAATGCCAACCCACTTAGACTGGAAAAAAATAATTTTTCAACTTCTGTGTATACACTATTTCATCACAACAATTTCAGTTAATTTAGAATTGCTTAACTGATACGGTTTTAAACAGATAAATGAAGGACCCAATCATCTATCTTATGTTTTCTATTTCCTGTAGAGAAACCACCATGATGAGATTTGTATCATAAAATTTAGAAATTTTTTGTATGTGTTGTTGATTTTATTGTCAATGAAACTGTGGTATGGAAACTACCCTCCAAAATGCATGACTGTTTGTCAGTTCAGAAGCTACTTTCATCTGCACAATATTCCTGTGACTTTACAAAACTAGAACCTTTTCAGTGTTGATTTTGATTTCTTTTTTTTTTTAATATCACCTTTATAACACAGTGGAAACTGAGAGCTTCTGGTCAAGAGGGGAAACCCTCATAAATAGTTGTTTATGAGATGATTATTAACATATGTGGGATTTGCAGCCCAGTCTGAAACCGAGAAAACGATGCTACAGAGAGCTTTTAGTGATTTATGAAGGCCTTTTACTGCACAGAGATTAGAATAGCTTTTATAATATATTACATTGCTGCTTTATTTTAAAAGAATAGCTGGAGCCATTTTCTGATGCAGATAATAGTGAAGTCTAAATGGTATAAAGTAGTTAATTGGCATCTTTGTCAAAATAAAGACCTAGTATAAAGGAATCTCATTTCCTTTTATCAGAGAATGAAATTATAAAAAAAAAAAATCATGGTGATGTAAAATTCAGACTCTTTTGAATGGATAATTGGTATTACAGAGTAACAGGAAATTGCTTTCTTTGTAAGTATGTATTAAAAATCAGTCTGTTACATACAGTAATCTTCAGTTTCTAAATGCTCCGATGCACATTTCAATCAGGAAAATTTGCTTATTCTCTACTCAAATGGAAAAATATGGCTTGGTCTTTTCTCTCTCCTCAGTGGTCTATCAAAATAATACTAAGAGAATTAAAGCAGTGAGGTAAATCAAGTTAGAAATAAATATTCCTCATACTATTTTGTCAAGCAGCACTAAGTCTATCTAGATATTTCCCTACCTGTACCAGATACTGGATAGGCTTCTCCTTGAGAAACTTTTTATCCATTATATTTTTATATTTTTTTTACAAAGAAGTAAACCACAAACACCCGATTTTCTGATGTAAATCAGAGGCAACTTCAGTTAGCTGAAGGTTTTACACCCTGGAATGAAGGTCCAGGCTGTAAGAATAAATTGTAGCCTTCAGGAGCACCTGATTTTAGGGACCTATACGCAGAGTACAAGTGGATAAGCTATTTAATACCTAATAAGATGATTGACTAAAGCATCTGTTTGGCAAAGTATGGTGATTTAGTGACTGTATGATTCATCAGATTGGAACAGTTGAAAAAAATTAGTGTGAAATACTGTTCATAAAATGAGGTCCTCTTCTGCGTGCAAAATAGTTGTAAAAGATCTAAGCTGAACAATCCCCAACAGCTCATTACTCCAGCTCTGCACTTAGACCTACATCACTTACTCTTTCCACCTTATCTGGAACAGAAGAGCTTGCTGCTGCCACAATTTTCTGCAGGAATTTTCACTTTTCCCTTTTTAATATTGATAATGTAGTTCTGCATCTCCTACATGTTTCTGTGAGGTCTTTCTTCAGCATCTCCACCACTTATTTTGTGGTTTCCTGCTGACGATGATCTCGCTGGCTCTTGCAATCTTTTGTACAAGAAAATGATCACATAGTATTTTTTTTCCCAGTTCTGTACATTTTTGGTTTGATCTTTCAACTTCTTGTAATAGAAAGAGTGTGAGAAGAGGTGAAGTTCATAGCCAAGGCACCAGCTCACTACCACAGGGCTTTTCAACCTGGTAATTCAAGACAGTTGAAGAGCCCTAATCCTGCTGATTTGAACTGAGAATGTTTGTCGCAGGTGAGATGTCCAAGTCCTCGGATTGAGGGCCCAAAATGCTGCTATTTGGCATGGCCTATCATTAAATTTGGGAGCAGCAGCAGAAAGGATTCAGGGAAGGAAGAGAAGTTTTGTATACAAGGAACCACATTAATCACAGGATAACTATATGGGTATTTGCAAATTGAGAAATTATTGTGTTCTTTGAGCCAAAAACCAATTGAATTTGATGATACTAAAAAATAATTAATTACCTTTTAAAATATATGGGAATGCTTTATTTCATTAAACTATTTTTTTTTAAGTTACGCTCATGTGGAAATTAAGATCTTTTAAATATCAAGTATCAAGAACTTTCTTTAAAGAACGGGAAATGACTAATACAAATCCACAGTGAAACCATTTGGTCATTTACACAAAGGAATCTTCCTCCAGCTCTTTAATGGACTAATGCATGCTGAATTGTAATGGGGATAATTTTCTCAACACCTACTTAAGGAGAAGATGCTGGGGTGCCCGATTTTTCCCCTCTCTTGGGTCTGAAAAATTCAACACATGAAAGCATCTGTGACACTTTGATAGATACAGTGAGCTGCAGCCAACGCATAATTGGAGGATGCGAAGAGAAGTGTCTGAAATCTCTTCTCAGAAGACGTGCTTTAAAGGTCTATCAAATTCAATATACAGAATGGAAAAGATCTAGGACTTGTTTAATCATTCGTCTCACTCTCATGTTTTAAAGCTAAAACTAAAGCTTTGAATTTGAGGAAATAAGAACAGATGACTGGAAGGTCAAAGGGATTTTCTCCTGCTATTGAAATGTGCTAAGTTCTAAGCACCTGTGCTTTCTCAGCCACAAGTATTTTTGTGTCAAAATAATATAAAGGCCAAAGGAAGCAATAATCTGAAATAATATCAATGCCTCACCTGTGTTAGTCATCCAAATATTTCTTGCAACATGACCTTTGTTATGCTCTGAAAGAGACAATTCAAGCAATCTGTCTACTGCAGTTGCCACTTGTAATATATCATAAACACACAAGTGTATTTGCACATATAAATGCATAAATTTGGGGTTTTTTTTTTTCCAATTGAATCAAATGTCCTGTAACTGAGACCACACTTTTATGTTATTTTATAAGCACTTTCATTTTTCTTTACTTCTAAGAGTACAAATGTTTTCTAGATACCAGACACAAAATACATACAGCACAAGATTTTTAGACACTGGTTTAATTCTTATTAAACCATAATATTTTTATCGTGCTGTTTCTTGCAACACATAAATTAGAAATAAATTAAGATTGAAAAGAAAAAGGTGGGAAGAGAAAAGATGAGAGGGAAAAGGAAGGAAGTGCTTGTATTTATCTACAACTTTCACACAGCTTCTTATTCAGTTACTGAAAATGCATTCAGTTTCTTTTTGTTGTGGTTTCGTTTAGTGAGGGGGGGCCTAAGGTGGTAGCAGGAAACTTCTGGAAGTCGCTCCCCTTTGTTCAGTGGACTCGGCCGGGCCTAGGGTGGACCAGCTGCTGGCCAAGGCCAAGCCAGTTGGTAGCAGAATGTTCCCTGATAACGCCTCTGTGATAACATATTTAAGAAGGGGAAAACAAAAAAAAAAAAGAGAA
>WHYT01017423.1:514901-571969 GCA_009806455.1 Tetrax tetrax
AGAGAAAGGGAAAAGAAAAAAAAAAAAAAAAGAAAGAAAGAAAGAAAGAAAAAAAAAGAGTGGTATGACTATTTTCTATAATTTTCTATACTTATTTGCAACTAATTTAATACCTCCACGCTGAAGTGTAAGAGTTCGAGATCTGTTTCCCTTGACTGGCCATAATCTAAAAGGCAGCAGATGCTGCCATCTAATGGCACCTGACCGCTTCATCTCAAAAGCATCACCGCAGACACAAAGCCAAGCCAGGCTGGGCAGGAGCAGGTCCCAAGCAATCCCACCAAGTCTCTCCGCATCCCTCTGCCCAGTAATGACAGGTAAAAATGAAAAATTATCTTATTGTTCCCGCTACTCTTGGCCTGAAAATGCTAAATCTTTTCTGATTCCCTGTAAAAAGTAAAACATTTTCAGTTTTCTTGTGCTAATATACGTTTGGAAAATTATATTACTGTGGTTCTACCCCTTAATAACAGATTGTCTTGTAACAAACCGACACTGAAGATATCTCTTACAAAACAGACAAAAAGGCATTAAGCATCTGAACTCTTTATTGAAGAATCTAAACCAGTCCTATTTCATTAGTAGTTCTGAGGCCACCATGACACTTCACCTGACCAACCTCAACCGCAAAATACAGAAGTAATTCTAGTACCCATTGTTCATACATGTTTTCTTTCAGAACCAATGAAATAAATACTTCCACTAACTTTAAGAAATGCTGTCTCATAAGATATACCATGAACTCCTTTTCAGATTACTAAGTAATACTTTCTGTGACATTTGGATGAAGTGTAATGATGAAATTTTACGTACAATAATTGTTAAGATTTTTCTGGAAACAATTCCTCTTGCGTAACATACTTTAATTTTGGTAACTATTATAATCACAATTTTCATACACTGAATGATACAAAGAACAAATTACATTCAGCTCTCAAACACAGACACATGAGGGTGATACGTTAAATCCATTTAGGTACATGCTCAAAAATTCTTAAGCATAAAAAGATCCATCCGAAGGCACTAGAAGAAAGATCCCAAGGTCCCAAACAACATACACAGAAATTAGTGGCTGATTACACTCAAGTGTCTTGAGGGAGCTCTTTTACAGAAAATGCAGTAATTATTTAATTTTGGTACAATAATCGGTTTTTCAAACCAGGCTTTATCTCTAAAGAAATATACTTTGTTCTACAGCCTTGTGTGCTTACATCATAAGACAATTGATCCTTTACAGATTTCTTCTGTAAACACAGAAATATGAAGTAATATAAACAATCACAAGTGTAAAAATTAGGACACCTACTTCAGTAGCTGAGGAAAAAAATTCCATGGTTTGATTTTCTTCTAGTTTTTATGACATAGTTGTTCAAATCGTAATTGTTTTAAGGAGCATTTGCAAAAATGTAGAATCACCATACTTAAAGGCTGCCACCACTATTCTAAATTTAGAGCATTATGTTCTAGGATCAAAATATTTTCTCCATCTGAAAATAACTGATATTGGTTTAATAAAAAATACTGCAGCCTGGGGTAACCTTATGTGTCACTCTTATCGCTATCTGCTTCAGCAATACCATCATAATATAAAGGGAGAGATATGGAAGACTTAGTCCATGATTTATCTAGCTTCCCACCATTATTTTCATTAAGCATTGATGTAGTACGGTTTTCCTTCTCTTGTGTTCCTTCTTCAAAGACAGCACTGCCATCTTTATGATGGTGTAAGAAAGATCTGTTTTCTAAAGAACCCTGTATCAAATACTTCCTGAATGCTCTTTGAATAACAAGAGCCGATACCTCCTCTTGTTTTCTCTTAAGGGTAGTAGTAATTGGCTTGTAAGAAACTTTGGATGGATTGTCAGTCATAAATTTTTCTTCCATGTGCAATTCAAGATCACCTGAACCCCCAGATTCTCCCAGGACTCTCTTAGTGAAAGCAAGCAAGATATCCAAGCAGTGGATCTTATCTCCACTAACTATAGGGAGGTCCATCGATATGAGCTGAATTTTATTAGGCTTTGGAATGCGTAAGGGTTCTGCCAGAGCATCTGCAAAGTCTGAAAGAGCAGAATATTCAATAAACTGTGTTGCCTGAGGATCAAATTTTCCCCAGGTCTCATAAAACATATCAAAGTCATCCTCAGAAAGAGGATCTGTGCTTTCTTCAGTGGCCACACTGAAGTTCTCTAAAATGACAGCTATGTACATGTTTACAACAATGAGAAATGATATAATGACATAGCTTACGAAAAAGAAAATACCAACTTTCTTATTTGAGCAATTTTTTTTCTGTTCATCTGTTAAATTTAAGTTGGGAGCACACGAACCAGATCCTTTTAACAGAGGGGCCAAAAGACCATCCCAGCCAGCTGAGGTTGTAATTTGAAAGAGACAGAGCATGCTACTATCAAAGGTTTGAAAGTTGAAAAGGTTGTCAATCCCACCTTCCCAGCCAACACAGGCAAAGTTTGTCATGCCCACAATGGCATAAATGAACATGACCAGAAAAAGCAAAAGACCAATGTTGAACAGTGCAGGAAGAGACATTAGTAATGCAAAAAGAAGAGTTCGAATTCCTCTAGCTCTTCGAATTAATCTCAGGATTCGGCCAATTCGTGCCAAACGAAAAATTCTCAGAAGCGTAGGAGAGAAGAAAGCTTGAAAGCCTTTGGAAATTCCAACACCTTTGAAATGAAAAAGTAAACAAAATGTTGTCAAGCCATACCAGTGAACTTCTCTATTTATGTCCAGTTTGTTACATTCTATGCTTCAGATGTTGAAAGTAACACTGGCTACATTACGTCACTTTCAAAAAAAAAAAAATCATCAATACTGCAATTGCTTACAAAAGACCTTAGGAAAAGAAAGACAAACTGTAATACTTGTAAATATTAAAGAGGTATCAAGACTATGTATAGTTTCCAAACTACATTTTCCCAGATTTCTGTAATTTAGGGGATGAAATTACACATTGCTCAAGTACTTCAAAAATCCTTTTAAATCCATTCAGCTCCCATGCTGGAAGCTATAGGGCTTGTCTCCTGCAGTCTGATTTCTGCTTCCTCTACAGGCCTAAGCCACATGCTAAACGTGAGACTTTCATTAATGCTTGGTAGTTGAAAGAGATCAAAGAAGAGCAAGAAGAAAATAAAGGAAAAATGTCTTTCAGTATTGGTCCTCCATCGCACCGCATTGTACAATCCTACTATGAGAATAATGAGTACTTTCAGCCATACTATAGTAATTTAAATCATCACAAACAGAAGACTGACAGGAGTCAGCATTCTTCTGGGTTGCATGGGATAGCAAAGGGCTACCGTGCTTAGAGATGACACAGAGAACTCAGATCAGGTTTTCTTTCCTTTATTCTATGGTATAACCTGAGCCTGAGTAGGAAGCACAGATCAAACAAATTGTACAAGAAACTAAAGCTATATATGACCCTTGTAGAGGAAACAATAAGCATCTAGTCTTATCTGAAAAGCAAAACCAAACCAAGTCTGTTTTATTAAGATTTTTCACAGTTGCAAGCCGTGGCCCACATTTAGAATGGTGCTGAACAATTAAATTTTCCTGAGATTTCTAAATCAACCCTCAGGATCTGCTTTCTTAAAAGAAAGTCCTGGAAAATGAAATAAATCTTTCAAATTTTTCATACAAATGTATTTTTAACCTGAATTTACTTTTACTGTGAAAACAACAGTTAATGTGACTATATGAAAATTGAAATAATAAAAATATTGACAACAGTTTAAGAGCAATAACTTAGAAAAGATGTTACTGCATGAAATTCCAATTCTGTTAATTACACAAAAAACCCCATACTTCAAAAAAAAAAAAATTGAAAATGATTAATTGACCTTTTAGTACTCTGCAAAGATATGAAGGAAAACAAAATTATATTATTTTAGAAGGAATCATTTAGCATATAGTTTGACAAAGTATAACAGATCTGGAATTTGTTTATCAGAGAAATGTAAGTGGTCACTTCGTACTGAAATTTGGCTTAGTATTGGTAAGACACATCACCTGATCTGAAAATGATTGATACTTACTGACTAGCGAAAGGACTACAACAGCTAAATCAAATATGTTCCAGCCACTGGTGAAGAAGTAATGTCTTAGGGCTAGTATTTTTATGACACATTCCCCAGTAAATACCGCCACAAAAAAATCGTTGATTTTATTAAGAACATCCTTGATGCTATTCTGGTTACTTTCTGCCATCATAACAACCATATTCAGACAGATGAAAATCAGAACAGTAATGTCAAAGGCTTTGTGCGACACTATATCAAACAGAAATCCTTGGAACGCATTCTGTGGAGAGAATGAGAAGAACTGCTTAATGCTACTTCTAAGACACAGTTTATATTAAAATATTAATCAGTAATTTGTGCTTAGAAAGAGAATTTAAAAGAATACAAACTTAACAATAAGCTACCAGAAGTATTTTTAGATTATTTCTCTAGACCTTCAAAGAAAACACTCAGTACTTGGCTAAGTATTTTCAGGTATCATGAAACCACATTTCCTTAGAAAAAAATCATACAGTAGGGAAACATTCACAGTACACTGTGATTGCTCTTTTAATAGAAATACCTATGGAAGCAGATATTTTAGGATAAGCAATTCTAATTAAAATGTCATAAGAAAGAAAAACTCTGAATAGTTACTATGTGAAGCCAGGCCTGCAATTAAATTTAAGAAACTATAAGAAATAAAGCATAAGATTATTTAAAAGTAAATAACAGCCATGGGGCATTCATTCTGACCTGCAATAATCCAATCTAGTTGCAGAAGCAGCATCATGCAACTTAAGTAACCAAGATCTTGCTATGAATATCAAATACTTAATATGAACCTTTATAAATAGGTTTTACATTTGAATAGGTGATAATCAGGTTGTAAATTTCCTTTAATTAATACCCACAAAGAAAGATTGCATTAGCTGGAATTAAGAAAAAGAGAGCAAAATGTAAATACTATATTGAATGAGGAAGATGATGGGCTTTAATGTGAAGTTTATTTCCAGATGGCTGGCTACTGAGTTTAAATATGGTCACCATCTCTATATCCTCTGTCACATTCTACTTAAGATGATCTCACCAATGGTCTTGGGATGGGTTTTTGAGGTTTCTTGGACCCAAGTTTTTTTAGGGCATTATAGTACTTTTTCTGTTCCTCAGTCAAAAATAAATCTTTTCCACCTAAGTAAAGGGAAAGAATAAGGTTGTTGAGCTGAAGTTTAAGCAGTCAACTAAATCAACACCAGCAAGTTTATGGAAAAAAAAAAAAAGTAAGTTACAGCTGTCACGAGTGGGATCTAAGAGAGCACAGACACACATCTTCACCATTTCTCCTTTTCCCCTTGTTCTTTGAAAACATGTACTGCAAAAAGCTGATCAGAGTTTGATGTGAAAGTCTAGTCTAGGCAGTGTTCCTGCGTTAGTTTCCTCAACTGCGAGAGCCTTTTTGAAGTTTTACAAACCTATTCCATATGATTAGCATTTTGTAAAACAAACAAATGTTCAGTAGGGCATCTGCACGTTGAATCACTCTGGCAAGACCTCTGAAAATTCAGTTTAACTTCATGACATGGAATTGCAATGAAAATCCCCCAAAAGCATCAAAGAAATGAAAAACAAAATGCCCACTTACAGCATGTGCTGAGAAAAAAAAAAAAAAGTGTTATGCCCACATCAACTTCTAGTAAGTTTTCAGGCTCATAAGCTACTCAATCACCTTTGTTTCTCTCTGTTGGATTATTATTACAGTGCGTTATTTTATAAAAGAAAATTATTATAGTGAAGTTGGGCTGTTGTTCCTCAATCCCTACATATCCTTTCTCTGTTCAAATGCAGAGAGCGAAATAATTTCTTGTGGGCTTTACTGCTATCTATCTCTACCAAGGGCAGTAATTCTTTGAGAGTTTGTGTGTAAGTCAGCCTATGGAAATAATAATTGGCTCCTGTAGAAACTCTGTTTTCCAAATGTGAACCTTGAAACCGTAAACCTCCTGTTGGGGTCTGCTTTTGTGTTGGTTTTTTTTTTTTCCTTTTTAATAAGCAAATGCTTATTTGTTTTAAGACTTCCAAGTGGATTAATTGATTCAATTCCCCTTGATATTCTGGAGACTTTAAGCCCCTAAATGAATCAGGGAGAGAACTCGGTTGAGAAATAACCTTGGCAGTAAGAAACTGAGGTATACCAGGGAAGGCTGATTGTGGCTTTTCTTTGGTTGTTGCATTATCCATTCTAAGGTTTTGCCTTCCATTTCTTACTGGATCAGAAGAACAGGGAATCTAACAACTAGGAGGAGAAAAGTGGAAGCAGTCAGTGCTTTATGGGCTTTAAGAAGCCTTTAAATTTCTTGACGGCCTCTTCCTGTGCCACGGATTGGATCTCAATGTAGAAATTATTAAAACCACCAGTAAATCTGTAGAGTAAATCCATCCTGATAATGACAAGATTTTAAAAATACAGCCAGTTTTAGAAGTTCTGATTACCAAGATCTTTTCAAGTTTCTTTAACAGGAAAGCAGTGGTTACTTCTTCCATGAGCAGTAGTGTTTCTTGATTATCCTTATTGCATTTGTTAGGTGTTTACTCTCAGCAAAAAAGGGTTACTCTGTTCTCCAAAGTATATCTTCAAAGCAGAGGAAAAGAATCCCTGTAGCAAAGTCTACGTAACTTTTTTTTTCCTTCTCTTTTCTAAAACTATCCATTCCTTCCTTCTCATCCTCCTTCTTAGGACAAATTAAGGATTCGGCATAAAAACAGAATTTACAGGTAAATAACTAAAAGCTTTGAGGAAAAGGCGACTCCAATTTTCAAAACTTGGTATCTAGATATTATTTTAAATTTCTCCAGTCAAATAGTTACCTGAAAATGTTAGACATCTAGATGTCAAACTAGCATTCACTTAACCAAATTTGGATTACAAGACACCCTGAATTAGCTCATGTAGTACTTATCTTTTTCCTTTGTTGGTTAAAATTGCTGATAACCACTCCAATGAAAAGGTTCAGCATGAAGAAAGATCCAAAAATAATGAAAATCACAAAATACATATACATGGCTAAGAACGCTTCAAACTTTGGCTGATCATCTATCTGTTAAAACATCAAAGCAGAAAGATAATATTGGTAAAAATCAGACAATCACTGCTTTCTCATTTCTAATTTATAATAACAAATACTTTTATTGTCAGGAGGGATAAATTATTTCTACACATTTAAACCTTTTTTAGATGTACAAGTAGAACAACTGTCTTGTTGCTGTTTGTACGGATATTTACAAAGATATACAGCAAATTCAGCTCTAGCTAATTATTAAGTAATAGGTAAACAGTCCCAAACAGAAGGGATATTGTGAATGCCTAGATTAGAAAAACAGCTCAGACTAAACATAATGGCGAACTGCCATCCCCTTGAATGCTATCCCAGACATGAAGCAGTGTTAAAAAACCAGCTCACTATGATCAGCCCTACAAAGAAAGATCTTTTAAATTAGCATCTATTTCACTACATTCAAGAGTACAGCACTTGAATGAATAAGGAAAATGCAAATTTAATTAAACATGGAAAAGTTAAAACACACTGTACTAGTGAGAGAGTGAGAAACAGCACATGGAAATAGGGAAGAAATTGTAAGGATGTCAAATATGGGGAAGAAAACCTCCAAAAATAACTGCTAAAGATGCATGCTATTTTAAAACTACGGTAGTCATTTAAAAAATAAGGAAATTTGGTTCAGAGGCACAGTCTTCTGAACTCTGTTTCCAAATAGACTTGTCCAAAACTTGCAAAATCCTGCTGTCTGCATTCCTGATATAGTAGGGGTTTGTGTGGTAACACTCCATTTTTATCAGTTTTCTTTTGATTAAGTCCAGATATTTGGTACTCCAAGGATTATTGTTTCACTGCATAGTTTGAAGTATTCATCTGCTTGTATTTCCAACTTGATATTGCAAAATAAAGCTAAAAAATGAATTATATGGATAGAAAAGGAAAGAAGGAAAGGGAAAAGAACTAAAATTTAATTTTAGTGACATACCTTACGTGAATCCACTGCTGCATACATAATATCCATCCAACCTTTAAAAGTTGCCTAAAAAAAATTGCATTATTAAGGTTACTATCACTAAAATAAAAATAAACTAAAAAATTAGGTACAGCTAATATAAATGTGTCAAGACTTGTGGAAAAGTGAGCAGTGTGCCATAAAAAAATGTGAATAACTTCCAAAGATCTGCTTGGAAGTATGATTCACTGTAGTGTAGTAAGGAGAAAAGAAAAAATATTTCCTGAAAAGAAAAAAAAAAAATGCCATGAATCCTGTGAAAGATGTTCTAATGATCACTCTTTTTAAATTGAAATTTTTGTAAATTCTCTGCTTTCTAAAAAAGTAGAAAAAGTTTCAGCTTAACTAGCAAATATATCCTGAAACAATAAAAACAATTTCTAAGAAAACAGGAGACAACTCTTCCCTGCAACTCTGCAGAATCACAGAACACTTTGGAGGACACAGGGCAAAGAATTTCATCTAGAAAAGACACAGGGATAACAGCCACTTTTAAAAATGCATTTCTCTCCTTTGCTGTGGTATCAGGGAGATCAACAAAGTAGCATCCCAATACTTCACGACTTATAGAATAAAATAGAATAGAATAGAATAAAATAAAACATAAAAACATCAATAAACTGCATCATGCTTTTTCTTTCTCATCCACTCTAAACTAACTTTTACTAAAGAAAATAATAACTGGTAATGCGTAGACTATTTCAGGCTTAGTATGTTAATTGAAATTAAAACAAAATTGAAAAAACCATTAAATATAGTGCTTGATTTTAACACAAGTGGTATCCCATGGTTGGACTGATTAATACATTTCCTTGAAGAAAACAAAACTAAGCATGTTTTTACAGAACTTACCACTTGGAGAAGAGCCAAGTACCCTATGGCAACATTATCAAAGTTTACATCAGTATTTGTCCATGTTCCATTATAGTAACTACAATTACTTTTGTTATCAATTAGACTGATATTTCCTTTCTTGAGTGTGCATTTCCAAAATTTTTTTCCAAGTAATTTTACTCCTGCAATGTTAAAGAGGAGCCAGAAGACAACACAGACGAGCAAAACGTTCAAGATTGAAGGGACAGCTCCCAAGAGTGCATTCACAACAACCTTAAATAAATAAAATGAATGAAAATAATTAATTATTCACATTCAATAGAACACCTTCCCCAAAAAAAACCCACTTTTTTTTTTCTCCTTCTAGATCTATTGCAGATTCTCACCCATATAAAATCTAGTAGATGACAAATTTAAAGCCAGCCTTCAGGCCAGCTTCAAGCTTGTCTTAGCTTGTAATTCCATGGTATCTATCTTGCCCTTCTGAGGAAGGAAGTAAAAGAGAGGGGAACAGAATTATCCTTGGGTAAAAATGCATAAAATGAGATTATGAGTCTGTAGTAGCTACGGAATCTAAGAATCAGATATAGGGGAGTAGATTGTATGATCTGCATTTACTACAGTATCATAAATAACCCTCTTTTTTATCTTGGAGTGGTTTTGTGAGAGAACAAAAGCTTGCCCTCCATACCAAAATGAACCTCATCCAATCACCACTGGCAACTGACTGCACACAGTACATAAAACAGAGAAGTTTGGCTTCCAGAAGACTGAGTTGTTTTGGCCAGCACTATTCCTTTATTTAGGCTTGCTTGAGGACAAGGTGAATGCAGGCTCATGACGAGCGGCAAGCCTCTTCCAGAAATGCTACCAGTGAAAATAGGATTCCAGGTTTTGGTGTCTGTGCTGGTGACACCAAGGGACCTGACACAAGCAGTGACAAGAACGCGTATTCGCAAATCCAGCACCTTGATGCTGACAGGCAGGACCACGCTTGTTGCCAGTGGGAATTTGAGGACTATTACCTATTTCTTTTAAACATTTTTCACCACTCTGTCGTGGAGCATTTTAAAAATCTCTCTGGAAACATTTCATTGCTCTCATTATGAGAAAATTCCGAGCCTCTTATCCCAGCCTTGGATAATATCTCTATACTAGAAAAACACAGAATGAAGCATGTTGGAAAGGACCTCTGAAGATCAGTCATTTCAACACAGACCAGGTTGCTCAGCATCTTGTTCTATCAAGCTCTGAATTTTTCCAAGTGTGGAGATTCAACAACCTCTCTGGACAACCTAGTGCAACGCTGTACACCCATACTGTCATCCTTTTTCCCAGGTAGCTAAGTGGAATACCCCTCACAGCCAACTCATTTTTTCTCATATTCTCACTGTGGGCCTACCAGAAAACATTAGTTCAATGTCTTGCATAAACCTCCCATTAAGTAGTTAAAGACAATTAGATCCCTTAACTAACCACCTCCCAGTCAGATTCTCCCTTTAACCTTCTCTTCTGCGGACAGAACAAGCTCCATTCTCTCAGCCTCTTCTCTCCAGTCCCCTGCCCATCTCGGTGGCATTTTGCTGGATGCTCTCCAGTATGTTACGGTCTTTTTTACCCTGGGGAGCCCCAAACTCTAGATTCACAGACACCAAAAACGGAAGAGTGAATTGCCTCAATGTGCTGGCCAGACTCATGCTAATGCAGCTCAGTATGTGGTAGGTCATCGCTGTTGCTCTACTGACTCATGTTTCACGTGCTGTCCACCCCAGGTCCTTTTCTGCAGAGCTCCTCATTTCTCAGTGTGCCATAGTTACGTGTGGTTATTCGGGCTCAGGTGCAAGACTTCGCCTTTGCTTTTGCTGAAGTTCCTGAGGTCTCTGCAGCCCGTATCTCCAGCCTGTCAAGCTCTCATTGCAGAGCGGCCTTGCCCTCAGTGTATTAAGTGCTCCCCCAATTTGATATCATCTGTGAACTTACTGAGGACAATTTCTACCACATTCTTCAGGCCGTTAATGAAGTCATTAAGCAGTATGGGTTCCAGGACTGACCTCTGAGCCACTAGGAACCAGCAGCCAGTTCAACTTCATCCTGATGATCTCTGCACATTGAACCTCGCAGTTCAGCTGCTTTTCTGCCTAGCTTACAGTTCACCTATCCAAACCAGATATAACCAATATCTGAGACCACAGATGGCTCTTCCCTCCCTCAACCATCTCATCATAGAGGTTAATCAGGTTTGAGAGGCAAAAATTGCCCTTCCTAAATTCACGCTGGCTGTTTCTAACTGATTACTTATTGTCCTTCATGGCTTCCAGGAGGATCTGCTTCATGTCCACCCCAAGGCCTAAAATCAGTGTCTCATCACATTCTGTGATCTAACACAGGTCAGATGATTTGCATTATACAATTTCTTACTTCTCCCCATGGACTTTAAAGATTCCAGATAGTTTGATCAGAGCAGCTTTTAAAATTGAGTTAGAAGAATCCCCTCTCCTATTAAGAAAATCCCACCCTATTTAAGTTTGAAAGGATTGTTATCTTTCAGATCCACTCTGGAGAATAGGAAACGTGGCATGTGAGCCTGTCTAGATAACTGCCAAGATGAATTGATATAAGCACAGCAGTGTAAAGAAGGGGAATTATGAAAAGGAGTTACAAAAAGTGAGTAGTTTCCACTGAAATAATTAACTAATGAGCCCATTTTTCCAGGTTCCAATTTCTTGCTCTAGCCAATGAGAAAAAACTAAGAAATGACTGTGGTCACTACACTTCTTACTCCATAGAGATTGATAAACTACTGCTTTCACAGTACAGCTTTCTTCCTCACGTTACAGTTTGTTTTCTGTAATAAGTATACACATAGCTTCTTCTCTACTGACAAGTAATTAAAAATGGTTCCTATTTTTTTCAAGTATATTCATTTTTTCAGAAGAATTTGCCAAACAGGCTGGATGAAATTTTTCCATGTCTAAGATAAAACAAAGAATGGGTTTCAGAAAAGTACAAGTTGAAAAAAATTTTTGTTTAGTTTGTTCTGCGAATTGCACCGAAACTGGAAACATGGAAAAACGTTCCAGTGTTCAAACTGCTATATGTAATAAATCCTTGTGGTAGCATATTATAATTCAATTTATAGCATCCTAATATTATTTCAAAATAACAACCATAAGATGGAAGTAAGCAATCTGGACCATCCTAATGTGAGCAAGTCCCTAACTAGAGATTCAAGTTGTAATTTTCAGAATTTCAAATGTAGTATTACAAAATATGCACACACCTCCCCAGTTTCCTTACCTTTATCCCTTCAAATCTTGACAATGCTCGTAGAGGCCTCAATGCTCTAAGAGTCCTCAGAGATTTCAGGGCACTCCCAGAGGAACACAGTGATGTGGTTTCCGAAACAGTATTTAGTCCCCAGGAAACGAATGATAGCTGTCATTGAATTGAAACTGAGATTATTAAGTGGTAGACAAAAATTTATTTTTTTTGTGTCAGTGGACAATCATAGGCTGAATGCTACAATATCTTTGACCAGTAAGTCAAATGCAGAAAACAGACGGTTATTATAATATAATTTTACTTCACTCTTTCCTAATATTTTTCAAATAATGTAATTCTGTCATTCTGATTTGAAACTCTTTTTCTTTTTTTTTTCCCAAAAACAATTCATATAATATTTTAGAATGCTAGTATAAAAACCACATTGGTAACTATGGTAATTTCATACACTACAAGACCAGAAAGGATTATTCAAATAAATTATTCACATTTTCTGCATAGTTATTCTCAGAAGTATATACAGTAATTCCTTATCATAACTTAAGACAGTGATGTAGAAACAAAAATTATTTACGCATATATCCAGGCTTCATTTCAAAAATTTTTATGAGAGAAAATGAACTAAAAACATCAGAAAATTGTTTCAATAATGGAGCTTTTTTTTCACTGTTCACGATTTGCCTCTTCCTTTCTATTTGACTTTATTTTCTCATTGTGTAGTTACTGGATATTTTCATGCTTTTCCTCTGTTTTGGACAGCACTGCTATTAATATTACAGAACCATAATTGCTAAAGTTATGTTATACATTCTTTGTAAATAGTCATAATACTAGATTTTTCTGTTGAAACGTCCTAAAGACGCCACAACTTTCAATGCTAACTGTTCAGAAGCTATCAAACAGCTACTTTGATGTTACTGAAAGTAACTGTTTAGATGTCCTTATTTCAAAATATTTAACTTAAGCATGTTCCTAGTGTATTGTTGACAAGCAAAAATATTTCATTCTTATATAGCAAGATTATATTACATAACTTTGTCTGAATTCAGAATGAATATGTATATATCGAACACTGCACCTCCTCCATCTCACTATTGATGATTTGCATGGGGCTGAGCAACCTGATCTGGAGATGTCCCTGCTCCTTGCAGGAGGGTTGAATTAAATGACATTTACAGGTCCCTTCCAAACCTAACTGTTCTCTGACTTTATGATTCTATGATTTCAGTATTTTTCATTTTAGCTCTATAGACTTCTTTGGTTGCAAAGCAAAACATATTTTCCTACATCTTTAACTCTCTGATGAATGATTTTTCCAACAACAATTTTCAACTGCTTTTACTATTTAAATTTCTTTAACTCTAATTTTTTTTCCGTTTCTAAATGCCGGAGCTGCCAGCAGCTTCACATTTTTCTACCGTTTTAATTCATTTATTTTATTTCTGGTCACTAATTGCACTCTGTCTCTACACTCAAAAAGGTTTTTATAACCAACACGGTCCTTGAAGATAGTGATATTAATATTTTTTTAAGCAACTTCTGATTATTACCTATAATTTCCATTTAAATTTGTCCTAAAGTCTCTTTTGATTGCATTTTTTTTTTCAGCACTTGGAAACTGCTTTTACACTTGTGTTTATTAATAATCAAATGTTACATATAGTTCTCTATATAGAAATAGCAAAATTCAAAATGTAAGACAAGCTGAATATAATACTTACACATACAATGATGAAGTCAAGCCAACACCAGGCATTTGTGAAATAACTGTACAAACCATAAGCTACCCATTTCAGAAGCATTTCCATAAAAAAGATGTAGGTAAATATTTTATCCGCATACTCTAGGAGCACTTTCACTTTTTTTCTCTCCTGCAGGTGAATATCTTCAAATGCCTGGAATTTCAGAAATCAATTCTAAAACAGTTCAGTAATTTTATGGAAAATTATTTTTAAATTGCACCAGAACACACAGTTTGGCTTACTATAACCATTTTATCTTAAAGTATGGGCAATCACCACTCTGTTTTATACTTAGAATAAAAAATTTAACTCATAAAATAAGTATAGTCTCATTTTCAGGTTGGTTAAGAAATCCCGTACTTCCAGTTTTTTACGCTAAACACTTCTTCAAAAAATATCTGATGAACATCAATTGTGGCTACCAAAAATCTTGGCCTCCTAAGTTAGTGGATCATTTTGAAGGTGTTGGTCTAAAATTCTTCGTAATAAAGCTGAATTAAAAACATTGATCACTGTCTTTCAGACCTAGACCTTCCAAAGGAGTCATCTTCAGTCAGCCTGCAGAGTTGTAATGTAGATATGAAAAACCACAACAAACATCTTATCTGGAACTGCTCATTCCTAGAGTTTCATTACTTTAATGTCAGTAAGGGCTTAGGAAAATGTTTTATTGATTGCTGGAGTTCATGTCATCGTTCAGTTGTGACTAATGTATTTGCTGCCTTGCTAATTTATTTTAAGTTTTTAGTAAATCTATTCCAAATTCCTTTTAACATCTGCATTATTTCCTCACCAAGTCTTTGGCAATGTCTTTATTCTTTCTTTCATCCATTTCTCCCCTATCCTACAGCTCCACCTCCACTTCATTTCTCTTTTGCTGCCAATATTTCTAATGATCTACTCATCCACTTTCACCACCACTATTTTCCCCTTACAAATCCATGTCTGTCATTACTTTTACTTAAAATTTTTCTCACTTACGTAGATATAGCAGAAGCCACTCTGTACCACACCCTGGATCTAAATTACTCAATTTCCTTTTGTCTTCTTCTTTTTCCCACTCTGTCTCAAGAGCAAAATGTGCTTCTAGAGCACATCGGAGCATTTAACAACTTCCTTTTCTCTTATTCAAATCTGAGTCCCCTTCTCTGACTCTGCCTCTGCAGCTGCTAACTTTCTGTCTTATTTCTTGCCATCAGATGAGTAAAAAAGTTGAAGTGAGAAGGTGAAATGAGACTGTGTCTTCTCAAGAGGAATACACCATCTCACCTTCTTGGGATGTCGGAACACATCTTTTTTTTTTATAGAAGAGCAAATGAAGCATAGAGATTTCAATTCACTTGCCCAAAGTCACTAACTCTTCCTTTGCTCTGAGCCCTGAGCAGTCACCATATACTTTTCTATGCATTCTTTCTATGATCTCCATCTCATTTAATTTACTTTCAAGCCATGAACAGGTCTGATGTTCATTCTAGCGGGTTCAGGGACTTCCATATCAGCAAACACCTTTATAAACAAACAGAAAATGGACAAATCCCCTTTTTTGCAAGAGGATATTAGAAATGGGAAGGTTATCAACACCACAATACAACTTTAATGAAAATAAATCATTATTGTTTGTTATTTTGCATCTGGATACCAACAAGTTTTGTGTTCAACTTAGCCAGATCCTAAATAATACCTCATTTTCCTTCCATACTTCAGTTTGGCTCCACATGAGTACAGAGGAGCCCTCATGGGAATCCAGGGAGTTCCCCTTGGAGATTTTGCCATGGAAATTTGACAACAGACAGTTCAAATTTATGCTTCAGTGTACAACTTAAACTTAATGCGGCTAGAACAGATTTTATTTGGAAAATTCTGACATCTACTATATAGATCACTCACACCAGTTGGTTATATTCCTTCAGCAGTATATAATGTTTTATTTAACAAATTACTTTCAGTAGACCTGCAAGTCTTCGAATCAAATAAAATTTCCCTTACACTTCAGTAGGAATGGACATACTCAGAGTAGCAATGAAATACTAAGTCACCTACCAGTTTACAGCCATCTTCACTTTTAGATTCTGATCATCTTATTGTTTGGATGATTTTAAATCTAAATTTTTACTGAGCAGTCAGTCTGCTTTACAAATTTAGAAGTACTTTTATTGTTTGAATCTTTCCTAAGTAATTTCAGACCCTGGCTTAGCCTCCTAATTAAGCACACAAGTGCATGAAGAACTATGTTTCATCAAGGATATGAAGAAGGCTATGATTCTATATTTTTAAATATCTTATCCAAGCTGGAGAGAGCCCTAGAACTTCTAAGGGACACATTTATTATATTCTTGTCTCTCCCTGGGGAAAGGAGCGTGAGAGTAGAGGAGTTAAGTTATATATAACAATGTGATTCTTTTCATTTATTGACAAACATCAATTCCAAATGTGAGACATTAAATTAAATTTACCAGTGCTGCGCTGCTCAATATTATCACAAAAATGATAAAATTTTCAAACCAGTTATGTTTAACAATTCTGTAGCAGGTTTTTCTAAACTTCCACCAAGTTCTGCCTGGAAACTTAGTGATATCCACTACACAACATGGGAAACATTCCATACAACCTGGAAAGAGAAAGAACAGCATATTGGTTCCATGGAAAATGTGGAGACAGAATCTAAAAAGTGTAAGACATCTTATAATGAGCTTCTACAGACTACACAAAGAATGTGTTGTTTTATCTATGGGGTGATGCTCTGGCTGAAATAATCTAAAGTTAAAGAAACAACAAAATTTGTAGGCTGAAATAATCTCTTTTAATAGAGCAACTCCTACATGGAAAAAGCTGAGAAGCTTTTGTGCCCACAAGCCCTTCACAGAAGAACAGCCATTACTTCTATCTAAAAAACTTGCTTATTTTATTTACTGCATTTGTTTCTTCTGTTTTCAAAAGAGATATTACCTTTCTAATAATTCAGTAAATTATTATTTTTACTGATTTTCACTTGATTGCACTGCAGAGGCATTACAACTAGATTATCTGTTCACTGTTTTGCACCGGGAACACATTTCTTCATTAACCTGTAAAGGCAGTAGGATTGAACCATGAGAGACAGTGGAATCCAGGGGGCCGTTCAGGCAACCAAAGGTAGGTGTTCACGTAGGGATGATCTGTAGAGTCCTCTGAATTCCATTAGCTCTATTGACTGGATACTTATCCACTGTATTGGGAGCTCAGACAAATTCCACTGAAGTGCTATTTAAGATACCAGGTACCGACATTCATCTCCTAACTGACCTCCAGCTGCCCCTTCAGAAGTGCTTTCGGTGCCCTTGCCCACGTACAGATACCTACAGTCTCATGCCTCAATATGAGACTGAATCACACTCCAGAGATGGCTTTGTGCTACCTAAACATTTTAGGCCTCTTCAGATATTCTACAGCTTCTGTGACACTCTGTCAGCTTCTTGCAGGTGTCTTGCATGCTCTCAGGCATCTCATATGGTACTAAATGTCTGTGTTCAGCCATCCCAACCCTGCTCCAGTTCTGTCCTGGCTTCAGGTACATTGATTTGACTTTTTATGTTTATAAACAAGTCAAAGAGCTTCTGCCAATTTGAAATATTCCAAACCTTAGAATACCGGTTCACTTGGTGTCACTGCAATACATAAAAGAATCTTACTTTGTGCAAAACAGTCCTTAGGAAGGTGTGACTTTTTAGGCTGGGAAAACGTCTCCAGAAGAATAACGGGATCCACAGTGCTGGCTTCAGAATAGCTACCAACATCACACTGCTGCACAGGAGAAGGACAAAGAAGAGAATTTATTTGCTTTTCACTAATAATGTTATCAGATTTGAAATAAAAGAAACCTAGCATCCCCTTCTCCCCTAAAAAAAAATCTGCAGCATATAAATGATCTTAATGTTCCTGAACTACCAAAATAAAATTACAAATAATAGGACAGAAAAGACTAATCCCTACTCTCTGTTTCTATGGCTCTAATTTAACAAGTTTCTTGGTTTCTTCTAGTCATCTACATTGGATTTGTACAAACGAAAATGTTCAGAAGAGATTATATTATGCTACAACTTTACTTTAGAGAAAACTTACATTTCTTCATACCAATTCAATTATATTTTCATTTTGAGAGATACAAACTATGTCTCAAAAGGCTTGAAGACAGGAAGGCCTAGCAGGAAAGAAATGTACATATGGTCTACGCATCTCAAAGAATTGGTAAATATTGGTAAATAACCTACATATCTATAAAATTAAAGACAATAAGGAAAAGAAGTAGGAAGAAAAAGGAATGAAAATCTATCAGCCATATAAAGTAAGCGCCCTGTATGACATGTAAAGGGAAGGCATGAGGACAGGGACAAAAGTGAGAAGCCAAAAGAAGGGAGAACTACCTCTGTTGACAGTCATGCTGCTCTACAGTAACTTAAGGTCCTAGAGAATCTTCTACATAGACAAAAATGCAATTATTTAAATTCACAGGCATTTTAATATTTTTAATACTAAAATTTTATATAAGTATAATTAAATAATGTATAACAAACAAAAGTTCTGGTTCTAAAACCAGAAAATGCTGAAGTGGTTTGACTTTTGGAAGTAGTAATCCAGAAAGCTGCTGAACTTTCATTTAATTTTCTGGGTCATTGGAGGTAAACCATGATTCTTCTTTTATGATGTAGAACTCTACTGTACTAGAATAAGCTAAGTTTCTAGACCAGAAAAATATGGTTGCTTTGGGAACATCCAAGGAGGAGGGCAAACATAATTATCTACAAAAATGAATAGTATCTATCAGATATGTTTAAATAGAGTGTGTTTCTTGATTAATTTATGTTAACTTATTTTGTACAAAATAATATACTAAGTTACACTATTAGCTGTGGCTGTTAAGGAGAGAAATCTCCACACCTTAAACTATTATTACCTTTAGAGAGATGTACCATCTTCACAGGGATTACACTTGCTACTCTACAGAAAACCCCAGGTTGTCCTGCCATTGCTGAATGAGAGAACCACTGTGAAAATTTTCACCTCTAGCATATTCCTCAAGATGATAAAAGTTCTAATTACCTCTTTTTGCTCTTTCTTTCGGTGTGTTTCTGAAAAATCACTTTTAGTTTCGGAAGTTACAGAAATCTGACTGAAGCCACCTGAACTCCGGCACTGCCCTCTATGTCTTGATCTGTCTCCCTGCATGAAATAACACAAAACGGTTGATTTCCCTCAGTTTTCTTCCTTCCTTCTTAAAAAGTCAAAATTCTTTAAGAATCTAAAGCATCCACAAAATTTAGCATGTTTGTCTTTTTAACAGATAATTAAATGATATCCCTAAAAGGCATGTAAAAGAATGGTTTCTTCCTTGATTTCAAATACTGTGGCCCTGTGGTGATACTGTGGAAAGACATAATTCATCAAGATCTGCTTTTGACCCCCTGATGGACTCCTGCATCCAGTTCTGATGAACTGGCTCAGTACCCATCTTTGCAGGCAGATGCTAACAGTCTCATGTTTCTAGTTGCAGGCAGAAGTGATTCCAACCAGCTTTTAGTCCTTTTGCCACTACAAATTCCTAGCAACACCAGATTCCACTGCAGCAGGGAAAGAATTTCTATTGTCAAATGCTTATAGACAACATATTTCAAATAGTCACAGAGGATTCTGAGGTGATCAGCAATTTCTGTTTCTTTGAGAACTCGTCCAAAGATATTCCACTGACACCACCTCCTCTTACAATTAAAAACATAGAAAATGGATCCTACCAGTTCACCTAGACACTGACCATATGAATAAGAATCTCAGAGGATGACCCGACCCAATGATTCTGAACTAAAATGCATTAATGCAGATAGATCACCACACTCAAACCAGCATTCATATCCTTTCTAAGCAATCACATATAATAAAAGTACAAATAGAATTTCATTAAGACACATCTTCCTCCTCAAAGAAAAGTAAGTGGGTAAAATATAATTTTATTAAAATTATAACACATCATTAAAGAGAAGAAAAGAAAGTAAAAACAGGAGGGAAAAAAAATCAAGAAAGCAAAATGGGCCTGTTGTGACAGGACTAGGGGTAATGGTTTCAAGATAGAGGGAGGTAGACTTAGATTAGATATTAGGAAAAAATTTTTTACACTGAGGATTGTAGAGCACTGGCCCAGGTTGCCCAGAGAGGCAGTGGATGCCCCATCCCTGGAAACGTTCAAGGCCAGGTTGGATGAAGCTCTGAACAACCTGATCTAGTCGGGGATGTCCCTGCTCCTTGCAGGGGGGTTGGCCTGGATGGGCTTTGAAGGTCTCTTCCAACCCAAACTATTCTATGATTCTATGAAAATGGGAGAAAACACAAAGTGCAAAAGTGGGCAACATACAAGTAATACGGACATGTAGCCACAGACACTACAGAATGCCGTGAGGACACAAAGGGCTTCATTCAGTTGCTTGCCCTTAAACTGCTTATTGTCTTTCAAGATACTTAGTGGTACCTAAGATATACACATGGCATAGTAAAATATAGCACAGGACCTACAGGAACTGACAGACACTTTTTTGGAGGAGCAATTAGAAGCCATATGAGACAATCCAGCACCTCAAATGGCACTTGACATCTATGAGGTGAGTGGTACACGGAATCTTGAGACCCACATCTCTAAATGGAGTAATTAATTGTGGCTGATACCTAGTGTAATCTGAGGTGTTTCTACAAACCCTTGGTCTCCAGATGTCAAAAAGAGTTTTTATAGCTCCTGTGTTGTATTTGTCAGTCCCACATGGATGTGACAGACACCTGAAGTATCTCAAATATCCCTAAGTGCCTATGTACAGGCAAACGAATTGCACCGTTATTGACTAGCATGGCAGTATAAATGCCTCAGATGCAGAAATCTGTATTTAAGTGCCTACGACTTGAGCTTAATCCTGCCCAACACAACAAAATCAAGAGATACAAAGTGGAGTTCAAAACATTATAGAGGTGAATAGGGGATTAAAAAAAAGATTAAGAAATTATTTTTTAAAGGTGAAGCTTTTCTTTGTATTCCCTTTGGATTCCATGCAACTGAGAAGCAACATATAAGCAACACAAGAGGCCTGCCTTCCAAAAATTCCAGGTACCATCTGTAGAGCAAAGGAGACAAAAAGAAAGAATGTCTGTCTTGCTCAAACTTCATTTAGCAATTGACAGCAACAAATGGAAACAAAACAGACAGAAGCAGAATTCTGGCTATCAATGAGGAGAATGATGACAAAGTGGATATTCACCATCTCTTACATCTTTTATTGAATACCTAAGTCTATTTGGTAGCTCTTGCATTTTGAAGCTACTAGAAGAACAAAGAAAGTAAATGGCAGAAATGACAGAAGGGATAACATTTACCGTTGGGTCTTCAAGATTATATTTACAGATGCAAGTTACAATAATTTTTCAAATATTAATATTCCTTACCTGTTTTCGGTATTCTATTTCTGTGCGTACAATCTGCTTATCATCACCTTCATCAGTGTAAGTCTCTGCTACTGCAATGGGAACACAAGTACTACGATTGGTTAAAAATTCTTCATATTTCCTTGTTATTGAGGAACTCTCTTCACTATGGTAATACTCAACGTCAAAGCAAGAGTTGTCTATGTCCTTTCTGACATCTGTCATGGCATAGTTATTTTCCTCTAAGTCTTTGGCAGAAATTTTCACCAAAGTCTTCTTTTTGGCTGTTGTTTTGAGGCCTCGTTTCATTTTTTTGCCACAACAATCCAAAATTCTGTCTTTCACAGACTGCAGGCCCTTGTGAATCCGTGCAATGGCAATCTGACATTTAGTCATTTGTCCCGTTTCCTCTTGTCCCATTGACGAGTCAGTATTGAATGAACTCAGCAGCAAGGCAATGAATAGGTTGAGCACCTTAAAATAGTTAAAGTAAGTTGGAGACACTACCGCTAACAGAAAAGACATTTCAGAAAACCCACCTTAGCTAAAAAAATCCCAATCTCACTTATTTATTATTATACTGGAATGTTAGTATGTTATGATATGACTCCTTCTGGTATATGTCTAGTATATGTCATACAAACCAGAAAATCTGCATTGTAAACCTTTGATAATATAAGAATAAATTGGTAAGCATTAAAAGCACTGAACAATTTGGTTATTTGATCCCAACAACACAAAAGATGAAGAAATCAGACACCAAATTATCAAAAGCACTGTTCTTCTATACCCCAGGTAGAAGGAATAATTTTGTGTATTTTGTTTAGCAAAATACCTCTTGTGTGAGAAAGACACGTGAAAAGGAAAAAAAAAAAAACCCAGAAGAAAAAACATATATTACATAACATCCAGAAAATAGAGTAGTGTGAAAACGCTTCAAATTATAAAGTTTGCCTTGGGGAAAAAAAGATGCCAATTGGACTGAAACTAGCTTGAAACTCACCACCAGGTTTCCTATCACCAGGACTAGCAAGAAAATGGGAAGACATAGCTCTTTTCCAGCCACTTCCATACATTCCCACATGGTTTCAATCCATTCTCCACATAATATTCGGAATATAATCAGGAATGAATGACAAAAATCCTTCATATGCCAGCGTAAATTCTCATTGGTGTTTATTTTATAGTAATTACTCTTGTAACTATTGCCCAAAACCTGCTTTCCTACTACAGCAAAAATAAATACAGTGATAATCAAAACCAGAGTGAGGTTACCCAGAGCACCAACTGAGTTTACAATTATTTTCATAAGAGTATTTAAGGCTGGCCAGGACTTTGCCAATTTGAAGATCCTGAGCTGTAAGTAAAACACAAGAAGACAACGTGAGTGGCGAACACTGCAGAGATAGCACAGCACACATAAAAACCAAACCCTGCATTTCTCATGCTGTCTTTACTTCAGTAACATCATCATAATTTTTCTCTCAAAGAAAGGTTTTTAATGTTCCAATTCAAAAGTGTTGTGCTTAAGCTCAGATGGTTAATGTTACTGAGAACAAAGAATTGCCAAAGGAAGCTTTCAAATCATGCTAAGTTAGATATGAGCACGTGTAAGTCTATCAGTATTAACAGCAATAGCGATAATGAAGTAGCTTACAGGTACTTGGATGAGGCTTATGAAATGACTGCATTTGGGACTAAATCAAATGTAATCAGAGAAAAATTTAGAAAATATTTTTTTCTACCTCTCACCCAACAGACTTAAAATAGGATCTGAAAAGCCAGATGGGATCTATTCTATGCACCCTCACAAGTAAAAAGAGTGTTTTTAGTCAAATTAGCATTCAGAGCTGTTAAAATCTCTCAGTGAGAATACACAAGATGAAATAGAATTCAACTGAATTTCTAGGTGAAATGACTCTGAAAAGCTATGAAGAATGTCAGAAGTAATTAGTAAATTTAGCATTCTAAATACACAGTAAGGAAGTAAGCAAAAAAAAAGTAACATTATACCTGACATCTCAGAGCTACTCCTTCTTTTCTCTAAGATGGAGGAAAGCCTTGAGGAGACCTCAAGGCCAAGACTAAGCCTCAAGGAAAAATACATTATTTTACAAATCTCAACTCAAAAGGAAAAGCTGTGAAGGAACTTTTGCTATCATTAAGCTCATTAAAACACTCAGATAATGTATCTTCCTAATGGAAGACCTGAAACATGGCTGAGCCGTGCCGCTGTACAGACGTAACAGGGAACCAGTGAACTCTCTGCTAGGTCGGATTTCCAAGGGGGTGCATTGTGTCAGATGATTTGTAGTATCCAATATACACAGTACAATAAATACATTGAACATATTCTTTAATATTCATTAAATATTCACTCTAATTAAACATTCCTGTTGGCTTACTATTTACTAACAAAGAGAACTGATTTTAACATATTCATCTGTAAAATAATTTGAGGGTATTTCACTGTAATATTTTACAAATCTCAACAACACATGTACTTTTAAAAAAAGAATAAAGAAATAATTACCAGCCTGAAAAAAGACAGATTTTCTTGAGAGCCTATTAGGCCAATCATAACAACTATGCTATCAAAAATATTCCATTTTTGCTGAAAATAGTTGTAAGGATCTAGAGCGATGATTTTCAAGATCATTTCTGCTGTAAAAACCAGGGTAAAGACCTGGAAAGAGGATAAAGAAAGTCAGCAAAAAGCACTGAAAAAGCACATCTCTTTATGGGACTGTCCTAGTATAAATATGGGGTTATATCTCCATATTCACTCTGATACAGACCTAACTTACCTTGTCACTTAGAGAAATCATTCGTCGGTAATTGTCTGGCATGCCAGGGTACTCCAGAGCCATGAATAAGGTATTCACAACAATGCAAACCATGATTAAGAGATCAACAAACGGATCCAAAATTACCAATTTCACCTTCTCTTTGACTGCTCTCCATGATGGGCAACAATTCCAAATTAGATATTTTTGAGCAAATCGTTTACATAACGAAGGGCATTTCAGTTTTGACTCCTGCAGTTCTAAATGACAAAGAGGGAAAGTGACATATGAATAATCTTATATGAAATGTTATAGCATGAAGAAAAGAACAATCATTCATTCAAAAGATTGAAAAGAAAAATCAATCTCATGTGAGCAGAATGGCATAATTGAAAAAAATTGTTTCACTCATGCTACACAACTAATCACAGGCTATTTAAAGGTGACCATCAACAAATCATTATTGCAGAAACAGGTGATATCACCCACCTTTTCACATGTTTATTATACTGTTGAAGGGTGATAAAGAGGTCCTTTAAGGACAAATAACTGCCTCTGGGAAAACTGACGACTTGTTTTTTGTGAGTTGCACCTGCGCAATTACAGATGCTGCACATGGGCTGAAAAAAACTCCAGGAAAAAAATGAAGAGTGTTTCCCAGATCTTCGTGTCCATAGTTGAGGATAGAGTTACAAGATAAGTCACATCGGAAGGGACCTCAGGAGATCCCTAGTGCAACTCCCATCCCAAAGCAGGGTCAGCCATGAGGTCAGAGACTGCATAACCTGTTCCTCTATCTGACTGTCCTCATGGTGAAAGCGTCTCCTCACACACAGTTTGAAACTTGTGCCTTTCAGTTCATGTCTGTTGTCTCATCTTCCCACTATGCACCGCTGTGAAGAGCTTAGCTCCATCTTCTTGATAAGGTCTTCCTACACACTGGAAGGCTGATATCAACTTCCCCTCAAAAACTTCTCTCCATACTGAACCAGCCTAGCACTGGGCAAGTGCTCCAGCCCCTGACTTGGTGGCCCTCTACTGACCTCAATGTATTTCTTGTACTGGGGGGGTTGGGGAGCAAAGTAGGCATAGTATGTGGTCTGGCAAGTGTTTAATAAAGGGTGATAATCACTTTTCTCCTGGCTATATTCCTTTTAATATAGTCCATGATACTGGTCGCCATTGCTGCTGCAAGAGGATGTTGTTGGCTCATGCTCAGCTCACAAGGACCCACAGAGCTGCTTACCAGCCACTCAGCTTCCAGCCTCTATTGTTGCAAGAGGTTCTTGCAGATATGCAGAAGTTTACATTTGTTTTGGTTGAATTTTCATAAGGTTCCTGCTGGCCCATTCCCCTAGACTGTCTAAATCCCTCTAGATGGTAGCCCTTGCCTCCACTGTATCAAGCAGTTCCCCTCCAATTTGGTGTCAGCTGCAAAATTGAAGGGCAAGTCCTCTGTTGTCTCCTCCAGGTCACTTAGGAAAAGACACGTCCTAGGATACAAACTGTGGTTCTCCACTTGTTACCTCCCTCTAGGTAGAATATGACCTGTTCACCAGACACTCAAAGCCCAAACATTCATTTTGTTGTCCAGCTGGTTGTCCACCCATGCAGACCCTAACACCCTAACTTGGATGAAAAAAATACTGTGGAAGACAGTGCTGAAAGCCTTGCTAAAGTCAAGGTAAAGCAAAACATTGCTCTCCCCTCAACCACAAACCCCAGTCATTTTATTGTACAGGGCAATCAACTTGGTCAGGTATGATTCACCCTTGGTAATTGCAAGTTACAGTTGCAGTCACGTGAGATACAAGAATATTTATTTTACTGAAATTCATATTGGATTGCAGCACAATTTCCCTTAGTGAATTTTAAAGTAATGCTGACTGTTTGTGGCACTTTGAACTCTTAGGTCAAGTTACACAATCACCATAGGAAGAACATTAAAGAATAACTTACGCAAATTATCTGTAATAACAGTAGCTGCACTCATTAACCTCTGTCTTCGAAAAGGATCGTTAATAGAGTCCACTGACAATTCATAGGACAGCAGTATCTGCCTCTTTGGTTAGAAAGACAACAGAAGATAATATAACAAGTGAATATGAATAACTGGCAATGTAAAAATTACGTCCAGTGTAAGATAAACATGTCTTTTTAAATACACATTGGAATGAAGCCTTACCTTGCTGAAAGAATGTAAAACAAAACAATGCAACAATATCGTGTGTTTGAGGACATTTCATCAAAACTAGTAACATTTTTCAAGAAGTTGTTTCCTTCTGAAAATATTTAACAGTAATTCCATTATATAAGAAGTAAAGAACCGATAATGGGAAGCTAAGAAAAAAATAATTCCATCTTTCCAGTGACTGATAAAAAGAATATACAAAAAGAACAATGAAAATCAGTTTGAATAAGTTATTGACTATTTAACTATGAATTATTGATTATTAATAATTAATAAGTATTTATTAATATTAAGAATAGTTACTTAGTGAATCAAAATTATCAGTTTGCTCAGCCCTATTAAGCCTATCAAGATCTATATTAATATTAAACTGCCTAAAACTAGGAATGGGACTACTTTTGTTTTAATTAGAAGTTACAGAATGCTAAACTCGGTGTTCCTGATGTGCACTGAAGAACAGACAGGCCAACACGGGACGTACCAAATTATTATCAAAGATTCGGTTCATGACATGTTAAACACACACACACTTTTAAAGGACTAAGTAGAGAACTGTAAAACGTGGGCTGCAAAGAATAGGTGAGACTCTGAGGCAGAGAAAAACAGAAAGAACAAAGACTCCAGTATCAGTGAGGGCATGATTAGAACTACCAGCTGACAGGGAGCTACTGACTGACCACATTATAATGCACAGTACCTTAGTACCCCCTTTCAGCACAACTTGATTTTTTGTGGGGAGGGTATATAAGTAAAGATATCACAGAATCATAGAATAGTTTGGGTTGGAAGGGACCTTTAAAGGCCATCCAGTCCAACCCCCCTGCAAGAAGCAGGGACATCTCCAACCAGATCAGGTTGCTCAGAGCCCCGTCCAGCCTGGCCTTGAGTGTTTCCAGGGATGGGGCATCCACTGCCTCTCTGGGAAACCCGGGCCAGTGTTTCACCAGCCTTATTATAAAAAATTTCTTCCTTGTATCTAGTCTGAATCTACTTTCCTTTAGTTTAAAACCATGACCTACTGATATGTCATAACATTATATCATTACTTCAAACTTCTATGAAAAATTTGTGTGCCAGCCTGACTAGAAGATGTGTCACAGACACAGGGTATCCAACCTGTCCAAGAACATTTAAAATGGCACTAGGTGCTTATAGTTAGACAAGTGAATCATGCCCTTAACATTAGAAGTCATCATACTGAACTAAATCCAGCTCTAAATATTTAGGACAGAAAATTAGCTGCATGTACAAAAAAAAAAAAGCAAGATTAGGTCATTAGGGAAATTCTAAAAAGTACAAGATTTTTTTGTTTGTTTTTTAGATATGTTTGTTTATGTAACACACAAGAGATGCCATAAGAGATTTTACCACAGTCATAAGTGCAGAGGGCTATAATGTATCATAAGTAAACTACTGATGGCCACCTCGAACTTTCCTTTCGAGTTCATATAGCGCTATCTCCCCCTGGTTCTAAAATCTAACTTTAAGATTGATTTAAAAATCAAGTTAATCCAATGCATGCAAGAAGCAAAAAAAAGAAAGAAAATTTAAAAAGGGAAAAAAAATGGAAATAAAGAAAGATTTTCTGGTCATCAAATTGTCAAATCAGATGCAAGTCTACTGAATATATCTATATTTCAAATACTCACAAGCTTCTTGTGGCAGCGATCAGGCTGCGAATTAAATATATGCTCCTCTTTCCCATGATCACCTAGAATTAAGTTTTGTCTTAAAACAGGTTCTTCTTTCTCCATCTCTTTTTCTTTTGAATTCTTCAAGTCAGCAGCTGACATTTCAGAACTGACATGCAAGGCCTTATTACCCTCGCCAGCAGCCAACATCTGTAAAACAAACAAAAGTCGGTCTATTAATACAAGACAAATGGACTAGGATCATAAACATTATAATTATTATGCTATCTGTGCTTTGCACTAGTAATTCTTACCTTTCAATATTAGATTGCTATAAAAAGATAGGAGTATAAAATACTATTCACAATACTGAAAGATAAAGCAGGGTTACTTATCAGCTCCTATAATTAAAGCTTGTCCTTGCCACTATAGATATTGTATTTTGTACCTGAATTACAGAATATTAAGGTGTATCCTTTTACTCTCCTTTTCCTGCTTTGGGAAAGATCTTTAGCGCAAAGCCAATAGAAGACAAAGGCTCAAACTAAATCCTAAAGTGTTAAGCCTTTTGTAACTACTAATCCTGTTGAACGGAAAGTAAAAGGAAGAAAAGCTAAGTAAACGTTGGCAAGCTGGAACTTCGGACAGAGAAATATCACAGGCCTGTTGACAGCTGTAGAGGAGGAATTTGGTAAACTGCTGATGCCTTTTGTTTAACAATGAAATTGGATAGTTGCTAGGGAAATTTTGCATGTCCTCTTACAAGTCTGACTTTTCTGATTGTTAGCAGTAAATCAGAGGTATCTTTCGTTAGCTCAATTCCTTGCTCAGCTCAGAGCTTCATTTCTCAGAAATAAAATAAAAACAACATGATCCCTGATCCCCTACAGGCCAAGAAATGAATGAATCCAGGCAATACTGTGCCAAGAGAAGAAATCCGATGTGTGTCTATTAGCTCATCAAATCAACAGCAAAGTCTCTGGATATCCTTCCAGCTCCTTAATGTGGAACTAACCGCATTAGCTTGGCCAAAGGCTAGTCCTGCTCTTGTTGACTGGTAGACCTTCTGCATCCAAACACTCAGAAAGAGGCACGGACACCCCTTAAGTAGCTGAGCGCAGCAGTTCTCAGAAAGCTTGCATTTTGTATCAATCCTGAAATCTAGTCGCATCAGAACTTCCAGTATCGGGAAACTGTAGAAACGACAACTTTTCTTTGGATGCACATTTATCCACTCATACTTCATCCATCAGACTACGGAGTAATAGTAAGAAGGAATATCCAGAGAAAGGAATTTCTGCACACAGCAATAGCGGTAGTGCAGAAGAACAGGACAAACCTGTTCTTCAGAGCGCAGGCACTTATGCAATACCATAAAAGGTATACGCTTCCCAGTAAGCCATTTCTATTCAATGTCAGATCTGCAAATCCTAAAATTTAATAGGATTTAACTCAGACTGATGCTGTTTGTTCGTATCACAGAAATGTTTATACATATTTAAATATGTGTATACATACACGTGTATTTATAAAGCGACAGAGAGAAAGAGAAATGAAGTGTGAGAAAGTATAGTAAGAAGCACATCTTTAATTAAAAACTTTCTTTCCCGAATTCACAAACAAAAGCAAACAAAAGGAACCACATATTATATATAATAATTTACAAACCTGTTCTTTCTCTAGAATTTTTTGGGCATCCTGAAGTAGTTTTTCCTTTGCCTCTGTTTCAGCAAGAGTAGCTCTATTTTGCTCTTCATATGCCATAGTTACTACAGCCAAGATCAGATTGAAGAGATAAAATGAGCACAAAAAGATGACTCCCAGAAAAAAAAAAATGTAGTTCTTTCCAGAGGTACGGATAGTCTGCGAGGAAAAGGTAAAGGCTGTAATAAATTCTTAGCAAACTAACATTTACAATAGAATTTCAAACTTTAAACAATTTATTTTCCTATTCAATACAAAAGGTCAACATACTGCACTGTTTTCTTTACACAACAGTAGGATCTGCCCCTGGCCTAAGTTATACAGAAGGTCTAGAAACACATCTAGTCAGGAGTTCCCCTGGCCTTCATGTAAATAAATATCAGCTCTTAAAAACTTCTGTGATCATACAATGTTTTCTTTTTACATAATAGATCACCAAACATTCATAATGATGCCACGTACTGCAGAGAAGAATTAACAAAATCCATTTTTAAAACTAAACGAAATATCTCCCAGCAAATGATTATCAGAATTTAAGTTATGAGAAGACAACTTCAGTCGTAAAGAGATACACAGGTGACTCCAGAGAGTTCTCTACATGCAGTTTTTGCATCATTTTTGTCAACAAACAAAATTTAAAAGTTATATTCAACTCTGAAACAAAACATAAAGGCTCTGACTTTTTTAGCACCAGCTGTCAAAAGTGATATGAAATGCAAGACTACATGTTGAGCAAAAAGGTTTGGTGAGGAGTCGGGACTTAAAAGGAAGAGACACAGAGTCTGTAGCAGGTCCTCATGTCCCCAGCAGCAGCAGCGAGCTCACTAGCCAGATCTACTCTATACCCCAGTTCTTTGGTAGCTACACATGAACATTTAACTATTAATCACTGACCCAAGCGTGTTCTCCAACAAAACTACGAGCATTCACAGCAGGATTGCTCCCATGCAATGTCACTTGCAGAAGGTGTTACAGTTCAGTCACTCGAAGATGCTCCCTTAATATTTTGTTGATTTTAAAAGAAATTTGGTATCAGTAATGTTAAAACGTGCAGATTTCTCTAGTGAACATAAAGCTCTAAACTGCATGTCTAAAGTCATTCTAGCAGGTAATAAAAGTACCTACTTGTCTGTAGAGACGCTCCCAGTAATCCTGTGTCATCAGACGGAACAAAGAAAGGAAGGCCCAGCCAAAATGATCAAAACTCGTATAACCAAAGTCAGGATTCTTCCCCACCTTCTCGCAGCTGTAGTTTTCTGGGCACTCTTTGCTAACCACAAAGGAAATGTCAAACAATACTTACTTGTAGTATTCAATTGTATCTGAAAGCAGCCAGTACACAACATCAAATATAGATTTTTTCAGTTTATCTGTAAGTCTGTTTGATCATTCCTCAATATAATTTTGTCAGAAGGGCTGATTTCTATCAGACAATCCTAGAAGTTATTTGTCTAGTTCTGTCTAGTTTCTGACTAGATGGAAACTCTCCACTGATGTAGGACACATTCAAACAAACACATAGAGGGAGGAAAAAAATTGAAATATGTTTACTTTTAAATAAGTCAGATGCCAAATGGATGCCCATCCCTGAAAACATTCCAGGCCAGGTTGGATGAGACTCTGAGCAACCTGATCTGGTTGGAGATGTCCCTGCTCCTTGCAGGGGGGTTGGACTGGATGGGCTTTGAAGGTCCCTTCCAACCCAAACCGTTCTGTGATTCTATGATTCTAAGTCACAAAGATGAGGAGAGGAGAGTCTATTAATATCTCTCAACTCTTTACTAATCTGTTCCTCTCCTCCTTTATATCATTCTACATTGCCATTTTATTACCAGTGATTAGCAACAAAGCACATATATAGTTGCTTGCATCCTATAATTGCCCAGTGAAATATCTGGTTTTAAATTTAATAATCCATGCACACACATTCCACCCTCCTGAAAAATCATCATCATTCCTTTAGGCTAAAAATAAAACCACAGTAAATCTGGAGGGAAAAAAAAGAAAGTACTAAAACTGTTTTGTTCACTTACTTAGGATCTGCACTGAACCCACAGAGCAATATTTCAGAAGATTTATTCATTCTGTAGCAGATATCTAATTAAAAAAAAAAAATAAAGGAATCATAAAATCAGAAGTTGTCACTTCCTACAGTACTCTGGCAGTAAACCATACACTAATGCACTTTACAAACCATCCTGATGGACCAAATCTCTGGGAAAAACCCTTTTCAGAATGAAGGGAATAGGGCTGTTTCTCAGATCTGGCCCTATGGCAATTAAAAAAAAAAATTAACCACACAGCTCACAGTGTAAGATTTTATTTAATCTCCAGCAAAAATCAGAATCTCTGCAAGAAGTAGGCAAAATGTCAAAATGATATAAATTAAGTGATGGAAAAAAATAATTCTCAGTGCAGTACCCCTAAAATCAGGATCCCTGTGCAATGTGCATAGGTACAGAAGCAAATGCTTATATAAAACTCAGTCCCTCCTATCCCACAGACTTCTAATCCTTCTCCAAATCCCAGATTCATTCATCTCCCATTCAGTTGTCCCAAAGACTTTGTATTACCATTTGTGCAACCGGAAGGGCATACCTTCTCGTGAGAAGCACATGCAACTCTATTTTAACATCTCTGTGAAAAAACAAGAGCGACATAGGAAGATACACAGATTATGTAAAGAGAGAAAAGAATAAAATTTACCTTCATCATTTGGTACGTATATCTTGGCCTCCTTACATAACGTGTCATTGTATGTAACATTACTGAGGACACATTTGGATGTTAAATTGCCCATAAAAAGCTGGAGGCCTATTAGAGCAAATACACTCAAGCAAAAAACAGTCAAGATCAATACATCAGTAAGTTTCTTAACAGATTCCAGAAGTGAATTTACGATGACTTTGAGACCTAGAAAAATAAGATTCATAATATGCGCAATGAGAATAAGAATGCAGTTGTGTTCCCATAAGACAACATTCAATAGTTGCAAGTATATTAAAAACAATCAGTGTCAATGTTTTTTGTAACATCAGAGTATTAAATGAGGCAAAATAAAGCACGGGAATGAGTAAAATATTTTTCCTTAAATTTCCTAATAATAACTTATTTGCATTTCACTTGCTCCTAATATTAATTTTGCTAACTGAAAATTCTAAATTAAGATGGCATCTAAGCAGACTCTTACAAACTTAAATTAATATAGACATATTTCTGTGCTTGATCAACATTAAACAAGTACTTTACACTGCACCAAATACACAATACAGTAAAGGATAGCTTCTGCTGACCTCGGGGAATTACATCTTGGAAGATAATGCCTTACAGATGCCACCAGTTTAAAAGCAAAAGAACATTTATGACACTGGGAAGGGACCAAATATATGTTGGGGGCCACTCAGTTGGAAGGCAGCGTGGCAGAAAAGGATCTGGGGGTTCTGGTGGATCACGAGCCAGCAATGTTTCTTTGTGACAAATAAAGGGAATGGCATCCTGGGCCGCAGTACGCAAAGCATGGCCAGCAGGTCGAGGGAGGGGATCCTTCCCCTCCACTCAACACTGGTGAGGCCACACCTGGAGTACTGGGTCCAGTTCTGGGCTCCCCACTACAAGAGACACATGGATGTACTGGAGAGAGTCCAGCAAAGGGCCACAAAGATGACGAAGGAACTGGAGCAGCTCTGCTATAAGGAAAGGCTGAGAGGGCTGGAACTGTTCAACCTGGAGAGGAGACGGCTCAGCAGGGATCTCATGAGTGTATATACATGCCTGAAGGGAGAGTGCAAAGAACATGGAGCCAGGCTCTTTTCAGTGGTGCCCAGTGACAGGACACCATGGGCACAAACTGAAACACACTGGGTTCCCTCTGAACATCAGGGAATACTCTTCTGCCATGAGGGTTACTGAGCACTGGCACAGGTTGCCCAGGGACATTGTGAATTCTCCATCCTTGGAGACACGCAAAAGACATCTGGACTTGGTCCTAGGCAACCAGCTCTAGGTAGCCCTGCTTGAGCAGGGAGACTGGACCAGAGGTCCCTTCCAATCTCAACTATTCTGTGATGCTGTGCAAACAAGTTATATATAAACTGAAGACCAATATTCTGGCAGAATAATTGAATTTGAAATATGACATAGGCAGAGAACAATATTCAGGATTTTTCTAGGAGTCTTTCATAAGAAAAAATTAAAAATATATTTAATCTCTCTTCTCCATGGTGAAATAAAAAATATTGACAGGGTGGTTTTGACATTAAAAATTAAACACTTTCTATGTTTAATTCCATAGCAAAATAAAAAATATATTTGTTCATACATAGAAATGGTAAAGTTAATATATATTATGACAACTGTATATACAGTCATTTATAAATTTTCAAATGAGTTTTTGTAGTTAGACTCTGAAATCTATACTTTGGTATCCTAATTAGCGGCACACCTTACAAAAATATCGACTATCTGGACAGCACATGCAAAATATGCTGAAAAAAGTTGAAAGTATTGTGCTCAATCCAGATAGTGGCTGTGGTCACTAACAAACAAATCAAACTCTGAAATACTGTGAAGTCATTATTCTGGGAAATAAACCATAGAAGGTTAAGCTAATGAAGTAGAATGTGAAAGCAGAAATATGGTGGTATAGCCATATAATGCTAAGGGAATATATTGAATAGGGTGTGCTGCTCAAGACAGTTAAAAGTCAAAAGACAAAGGCACTGGGCTAAGTAAAATTGAACACTAGTGATGAGACAGAAAAAGTAGAAAATACAAAAATTTGCCTGTATCAAAATCATCTAGGTGAAAGATGATAAAAATTTTCTGCTAAGATGCTGCTGAGAGTCACTATAGACTGCAAAACAGTCACACCTTGGGATCCCGTTAGCAGTCACAAACAGCAACCAGAAAACTGAAGACAAGAACAGAAGAGGAATTAGAAATAGCATACTGCTGAAGTAGAGAGAAAATTAGTAGAACATGATGCTACTTACCTGGTATTACCGAAATAGCTTTCAAAGTCCTCAGTACTCTGAAAGTTCGAAGAGCTGAAACCTTGCCCATACTTTTAACCAAAGTAACATACCTATAAAATTAAACCACCACATAAATGAACAACAAAGATGTAGCTTTTCTGAGCATATGCATATTTAGCACATAGTAATGAATAAGTTGTAAGAAATGAACAGGTCAAATATGTCCTAAAGTAGATGTCTAAAGTCAGGAATCCAAGTCCATTTCTAGGATGTGATATAAAATACTGGGACTTTTGAATAATGCCTCTGAAAAGAAACAGCAAGTTTTTACTTAGCCTGTATTTGGATGCTTAACTCTCGAGGTGTTTATCCATGAAAACGTCAAATAAATATAAAACCTTCAATGTCATAACTACATCCTCTCATACTGAGGCTAATCTGATCTAGAACACCACAGGAAAATATACGTTGCAGCTATTGCAAAACTACACAATAAATACTTCGGGAGAGGGAGTTGAGCAAAATCAGGTTTACAATACGTTAATCCTGTGTCACGTGGCTGTCTTTCTCACTTTTATTTAACAGTCAGCTAAGAGCTTGAGTGTTGAAACTAGTTTCAATGTAGTCACTACAACAATTTGAAAAATTCAGAAAATGAGTATTTTAAGAGTTGCATACAGCACCTTGGCAGGTTACTCTGTATTTTATAAGACTTCTTTCATGTCAGAATGGACATGAATTGTGACTCATCTTATGACAAGGTCATAACTGCTAACAGAATTCCTTAAAATAAAACATCTCAATAACAGAATCTGAGAAACACTGGTCGAAAAGGGCCTCTGGAGGTGATCTAGGCAACCTCCCACTCAAAGCAACAGATCAGAACACCATGGTTTTGCCTAGCCTGGAAGATTAAATAATTCTCAGGTACCTTAAGTAATAAATGCACTTGAGTTGAGTTTGAGTTCATTTACAAATACTTTTTTTTGTTGTTGTTGCATGATAGGACTCAAAAAAACCAGAAAGAAATATTACAACGTGGTTATATCTGCTGGACCATGAATTAATTAGGAGCACAGGTAGAGAAGTAGTAGCATAAAATGAAATTGTTCATACACTTGTTGGACTACTTGATAGTTGCTAATGATTAACCATGTGTAAGCTCCTGAGTGGTTTATGGATTACCCACAAGAATACTTCATTAATATACATATATATGTGTGCGATGACATCTGAGTACATAACTTATTACTTACAAATTAGGAAAAACCAGTCAGGGATTTGACAGTTGATTGCAGCCTTTGCTACAGAGCCCATGAGATGGTGGAGTTTAAGACTCCATGCCTTTAGCTCTTGTTGTAGTAGAAAAAAAAATTAATTACTTATTCTCTTTTTGGCTCTGTGTCACAGATTTCAACCATGCTCCTGCTCTGTATTTTTTTCATAAGAGTTCTACACTATTTACATTCTTATTATCTGGAATACAAGATACACATCTTCTCTGTATCTTTTTAAATTCTGTGACCTTTTGAGATGTCAGGAGCAAAACTACATATAATCCTGAAGAAAAATACAGGCCACACAGTGAAATAACTGTGTCTCTTGCTTTTTTCTTTATTTCTTACCCATTATGTCCTATTTTTCTATTTCTTTCTCAGACTGGAGTGGTGTTTTCACAACATTGTCTATTTTAATTCTAATATCATCTTCCCAACAAGTGAAAGCTATTTCAAAACCCACAACTGTGTATGTAAAGCTAGATCTGTTTTTCCTTGAGCATCACTTCACATTCTTGGGATTTCATCCGTTATTTATCACCATGTTATTCAACACCTTGTGACCCACTTTGGATCCTTCTCAAATGAGTTTCACCTGATCCAGAGCACAACTAAGACAACATATCTGCAATACAAAGAGGCATGCTTGGTTTCCACTGTCTGGGCAATCACCTCTTAACAAAATTTATATATGTACTAAATCAAGAACACTCAAACAGTTCTAAGGTGAGCTTTGCATTTAGGTCTGGCTTTAAGGTCTATGACTATTTTTCTCCTTGTAGATATGCAAAGGGTGATTCAACCACGGTAACTCTTAAGCAGGTAGGATGGCAACCACTCTAAGGAACTTCAGCGATATAAACCAGCATTTTATCTGTGTGTTTGTCCCTTGAGGTAGAAGAACAACTGAGCTTTACTTACGTTACAACAATAACAACAAGATCCAAGCAGTTCCATGGATCTCGAAGAAAGGTAAATTCATTCCAAACAAATCCTCTTGCTAATATTTTTATTATTATTTCCCCAGTATATATGCCAGTAAAAGCATATCTGAGAAGGAAAGTGTGTATTAAAGATATAGAAATAAAAAATATTCATCAGACTGAGACACATTCAGGTACATTTCTACCTTTTCTATCATTTAGACACTGGATGGAGATGAAGGTAGAAAATGTGAAGTAAAATAGGACAGATTACATTACTTTCAGAAACATCATGGGTGTAAGAAGATGCCTTCCTGAATTCCTGAATTTTATAAGATTTACATGTAAATCTGTAATCACAAATGTTCACATAAGCACACAATACTATTTCTAGATGAAGGATAGCTCACATTTCCTTATGAGAAATTTTAAAGACTGTTTATGTTCTAAAGCAGAAAAATTCCAAAAGTTGGAATTTAAAAAATTCCAAGTTCATTTTGGTATAACAGTAACAGCAAAGACTTATTTTAGCCTGTAAAGTTTGCACATTTTACACATTTATTCTAACAAATAATCCATGACTAACAGAAATGCTACATAAAATTAAGCTATCATTATCACCATGCTTGCCCCAAAATAAGAGGAAGTAAAATTATAAAACCTCTGAGGCCCCAAGCAAATTTTCGACATTTAATTCAAGAACATTGACACAAGTTACACTGGACACAGTGCTGAATTACAAAAGGTAACAAAACATTATAAATAGATGGCTTTTAATGTGAACACCTGAACTAGGGGTATCCCCAGGAAGCAGCAAGAAAGAAGGAAATGAATATTTATCTCTCCGTACTTTTTTTGCATAAGCTGGTCATAACAGACACTCGGGTTATTGACTTAGAATGAGACATACTAAGTTAGAACCCTGCTGCACAGTCTCTCTAAAAGTCTTAATCCTTGAAAGGAAAAATGGGGCAACTTTCTATGTTACACCAGATGGCAAAATTAGCTAACATAGAGAAAAGGGCATATGGTGTAAGCCTCTAAGAAAAGGCACTGAAGCTCCACAGAAGAATCTGTGATATAACAATAATAATCTTCAATCTTCCTCAGAAGTCTGTCTGAGAAATTTCAAGCCCCAGAATTAGATCACCACATTATTTAATTTTTTCAGTCCAGCATGTAAATATCCTTAGAAAAAAGAGTGAACAAACGGCAACTGAGATACTTACTCAGTCCAGTTGAGTGCATCTGGAAGCTTAGCTACAGCCATGGAAGCACAGTTGAGCACCACAGTACATGTAATAAAGCCAACAAATAATGTGAATAATAAGTTAAGGAAAAAGTGCTGTATTATAAAACCATGAAGTTCAGAGAAGTTGCTGATTTAAACATAAAAAAAAAAAAACAAAAAACATAGAGATACTCAAATAACTACTTTGGTTTTCAGTATGCTCAGGGCTGCTTTTTCCAAAGAAATCTGTATCTGGTGAAACTTCTGCTCAGCTAGGTAAACGTCATGATTTAAAAATAACAATGAAATATCTGCATGTGGAGATAGTTTGGGAAGTTAGGACATTAGTGAGACACAGTATGTTTGACAGAAGAGATGAGGAACACAAATGAATGACAAAAATCTGTGTCCTCTGTTGTTTACTGTTATTTGAAACTTTAGAAATCTCCATTTCTTCCCAGCAAGGAACATAGAATAAAAGGAAACGGACCACAATCCCACAAAAACTAGGGTTTTTAAGCCTACAAAAAACAGACAAAAAAAAAGCTTTATTACCAATAACCAGTGTTCTTTGAAACTGGGAGTCCTTACAAGAGACATCTATGCTCTGCCACGAGTTCAGAGAACTTTCGCATTTTATGTGGTAGGCGATGAAAACATACGTAAGAAAAAACATCCTTTCATGGAAGTTCACTTGTCATCTAATAAAAGAGGAGTTGTTTTAAAACAAGCATTGGCCTTAAATTTAGGGTTTATTTGAAAGCAAACAGTAAATTTAGTAATTTCTAATAGCATTAATATGCATTCAAAGTCAGCCATAAGTTCCCAGAAAAGGACTTATTTCTGCAAATTAATAATTCTAAATGAAAGCAGATGTTGGGCAGAAAGAATAGAAATTAGTCAGGCTATGGTTTTGCACCTGAGAGCCTTGACATTTTTACATTCTTCAAACTATGTTTATATTTTTGCAAAAATATAAAAAATTGGCACCCTTCAGAATTTTAGAAACTTGAGTATCTTATGATAACACCAGACTCTTTCAGCAAAGCATTGCCATAAATCACATCCTTCATATAATCCATTTATAACTAGGGAGTCACTGTTTTCTTTTTTTTTTTTTAATATAAGCTTGTCACCACAGTAAAGATTTTTTTTAAGTTCTGGAAAAGGGCTAAAATATCATACAGCAGTCTCCAAATGTTTTTTTTTTTCATAACAATATCTGCAAATCTGACTTTAAATATGAGCTTTTTGACATTTTTACCTGTACCAACACCATGTAAATATCTCTGCTGTTGTAAAATAAGATTCAATGTAACTTTAAAAAATCTCTATCACAGACACATGAGCTTACATTTACATCACTATGAAGAGAGGAACAGAATGACAGAAAATGGTACAGTGTGTTTTAAAAATGAAATAAGGGAAACCAATGAAAGGATATGAATGGATCAGAATTTTAATTGCTGCTTTTCTGACTGGATTAAAAGGACCAAATATACACAAGGCAGGCGTGGCAGTAAACCGGAAAATAGTCCTCCTTTTATTTATCACCATAAAAGTCTATTTAGAAAAAAAAAGCATAGATACATTTTTCATAGTATATGAAATATTTTAATGAAACAAAATTTTCCCCCAAAATTAAATGTTTATGTTTTCAAATCTGCATCTAGAACTATATGTAACTGCAATTATGAGTAAAGCTTTTCTGTATTCTTACTTGGAGCTGTGAGCTGAGAATATTACATTTTGAAAGAAAGACATTAGTGACATAAAAGTTCATTATTGCCTGTGGGGAAGAAGTTTCATTAACTTTTATGCAAATGTCTTCAACAATCAGCCTTAGTTTTTCTGTATCAAGAATATCACTTTGAGGGAAAAAAAAAAATCTCTGGAACAACAAAGCTTTCTGCATGTTTCTGATTAAATTATTATATTCCAGTGACTGGATGCTAAACACAAAAGAGAGCAACACAGGACTGGATGGAACCTTCTGCTCTTCAGGTCCAGTATCCTCCAATAGTAAGCAATCATACAACAGACATTTCATTTAGAAGGGATTTCTAGAGCATCTACTTTACACACTCCTATAGACAACAAAGCAAACCACTTCGCAACAGCATGGAGTATATGCAAAATAAATATGGTACAATACACAAAGCTGATGGGACATAAAATAACCAAAATTTAATTTACTGTAACAAAAATACATGGCTTTGCTACACAGAGTACTGGAAATATCTCAGATATGTCTCCCCTAATTTGCTTAATAATTGTAATTCAGCAAAAACACCCGCAGTAAGTCAGCAATTCCAGCGTGATCTACTGTTTGACAGGCACTGTTTATATTACAGTGAGTTCAGCTCCACAGACATCATAGAAACTGCTCTGGAAAACAAAGCATCAGTTATCCCAGAATATACTTCCTATCAAATCGTATCTACCAAGTGTATCATGTTTTCCTAATTAATTCTGATTGCTGACTGGAAACGAAAATACCTTTACATAATGTGGAACATACCTTAGCAGCCCTGCCCCCAAAATCCTAGTAATGTTCAAAGACTTGTCTACAGAACAATCAAAAACCAGCAACTCCTGAACAGAGCTTTTACTATCTCTTAGAAGTTCAGCAGACAAAATTAAACCAAAAAAATGCTTTTGAACTTTTTAACCTTGTGATCACTGTAGTATGGATCAAAATCTTCCAGGGGTTCCCCAATGAGCTCCACAGGAACATCCCCATATAGAGATGGCAATTTTTTGTAGGTTTTCAGATCAAGCTGAGGAGGACATTTATCTTCTCCAACTCTTTGGCCCGTATTCTCCTGGTTAACTTTGCCTTGCTGCTTTTTCTTAGCAATTCTTTCCTCGATTTCTGCCAAGGACTCAGGGGTGAAACGCCGAAAGCTGTTAGTTTCTGATGGCCAAAACAAGGGATCCATTTTTCCTTCTACGTGTTTGCTTCCAGTGCTAGAAGTAACTTAAAAAGAGAAAGCTATGGACAATTAGAAAATAACAGAAATAATACACAACATAAAACAAATACCCATTAGTTAAATTATTTCTTCAGTGAAAGCCCATATGAAAATAGAATAGAATGGACTATTTCAGTTTGAAGGAATCAACAACAATCATCTAGCCCCACTGCCTGACCCATTCAGGGCTGACCAAAAGCTAAAGCGTGTTGTTAAGGGCATTGTCCAAACGCCTCTTAAACACTGATAGGCTTGGGGTGGCATCGACCACCTCTCTAGGAACCCTGTTCCAGTGTTTGACCCTTCTCAGTAAAGATATAATTTCCAAAGTCCAGTCTAAACCTCCCCTGCCACAGCTTTAAACCGTTCCCATGCATCCTATTGCTGGATCCCAGAGGAAAGAGCACAGCACCTCTCTCTCCATCTCCTTGCCTCTGGAAGCTGTAGAGGGCCTTGAGGCCACCCCTCAGCCTCCTTTTCTCCAAACGAGACAAGCCCAAAGTCCTCAGCTGCTCCTCAGAAGACATGCCTTCAGCTTTGTTGCTGGACACGTTCAAGGACTTCACACCCTTCTTAAATGGCAGGGCCCAGAACTGCACGCCGTACTCCAGCTGAGGCTGCAGCAGCGCTGAACACAGCAGGATAATGCCCTCTTTTGAGCTGGTTATGCTGTGTTTGATGCACCCCAGGATATAAAGCAAAACCAACTAGAAGTACATCCATCCAGAAGAAAGGGTAATTTAATACAAAACTGACAAAGATCAACAATTGATTCTGGATCCACCCTGTATAATTCAGGTTAGAAGATATATTTTTTCCTTTTACCTTTCCAGCTAGGAAGTGACAAAATCACATCTCTATCAGAATTCCTACAATCACCTAATTGTTTCTCTCTGTAGCAGCTTATAGTATCAGCAGCCTTGCATCTTATTTACCGTACCTCTGTACTTCTGGCAAACAGAAATTAGTTCCGTATCGACCGCCCTTCCTGCTCACACAGGATCACAAGATGGTCTCATTGGAAAGGACTATGAGGCTCATCAGATCCACCCCCTGACTCAAAGCAAGGCCAACGCTGAATTTGGCTGAAGGCTTTGTCCAGTTGAGTTTTGAGTACATCCAAGGAGATATTTATGGCCCACAGTAGAAACAGCACAAGAAACAGCAGCTTTGCTCTCCTCTCATTCTGCTGACTTGTTAGTCACGTTTGTGCTTTGCTCTTCCTGTTCTTCAGACTCCTAACTCTTTCTCTCACGCCATTTAGTTACGGCTGAAAAGCTTTGCTCATGAGGCTCTTTTCCAATATTGTTGAGTAGCAAACTGAGAATGTGGCCACAACTAAGACTTTAGTCTTAGTTGATGAAATAATATTTTCATTGGCATTAAGTTACAAACTGTATTACAAACTTTTACAAACCTAGGCCAAAACCAAGATGCAGTGTCTGGGAAGCACCTGAGTTTCAAATATGCCTCCATATTCCCTGAAGTTTTCATAAGACGTCTGTTGAAATCAATTTACCTTGACATGACTTATCACAACCGTACAAAAGCTACGATGCATCACACTACAAAGCACAGCACGCTGCTTAATATTATTTCACTAACTTTGCTGACAATTAGTGCTGCATACTTTCCTACCAAGACCTGGTAACTAAGAATCATTTAGTACACAGTTCTGAAAAAATTACAGTAGCACCAGTGACAGAAGTGGGACAGCTGCTATGCTTAATTTGGCTTGTGACCAATTTAATTTCTATTAACTACTTACACTTTTGATCCAAGTCATTGATATGTTTATGCATGCTGACAGGTATGGGTCTATTCTGCCTCACATAACAGCCTGGGAAAAAGTAACTATGAAGCAACTTCACCTTTTCATGTATTCGCAAATGCCGCAATTCTTCTGGGGATTAGCAGAGAACTTTCCAGAATTTATTTTGAATTATTCTGCTCGAGTTTTAATCACTGACTAAGGGGAAGGGTGGCAAGCTAATGAGAAGCCCTGAAGTGACGTAAGGCAAATCACTGTGAGTATTCTGTTACTAATGACTTCTGTCCCAAATTCACCACATTACTTGTAGATATCAGCAATTCCCATGACTGCATTTCTCAGCCACAAAAGATGAAGAAAATTTTGACACATTACAGGATGACTTGCCCTTTGTGACTCGTGTCCAAACCAGTTGCTCCCACCTAATGAACACTTTTGGTAACCACCAAGTCTTTGAAACGTTCTGCATTTTTGATTGCCTGAGATAACAGCTGTGCTACTTCAGTTTTGTGAGCTCACATGTGGACCATGATAGACAATCAATACTCTCTCGTAATTGTAGGCCTCTTCTTTAAATGCATAGATATATTTCTTTTAAAAGAATATACAACTGCCTGGAGTCAGAATGATTGTGCAATGATTTTGCTTTGGGTTAGGGGATTTTTTTTTTTCCCCCTCCTCTAGGACTTTATAAGCAAGTTGAGATCTGATCAGGGACCACAACTCAGAGATTTTTACCATGGTAAAAAACGTGAAAATATATGATCAATGAACTGTTACTTTGCAAAACCACATGAACCCATTTCCAACTGAAAGCTCAAAAGGTAAAGTGAAAAATCAACACGCTCTTTTTTTCCCCCCATTTTTAATAATTCTGAGAAAATTTATTTTATCTTCAAGCAGTTTTATGGACAACAGAGAGACCAAGCTTTTAGATAACTACATTGATTGTAATAAATTAAGCAAAGAAAATAATTTTAGTTAATACAAACATTGTTTTAGTATTAAGGATTTGGCAGCTGAATTTTTTTTTTTTTTAAAAAAAAAGATGTCTGAATCTGTAAAAAGCAGTGATCTAGGGAAAAACAAACCCTACACATCCCCTTCAGCAGCAGTGACTAGAAGTCACAATTGGACAAACATTCACGGACAATGTGAGAGGATTTCTTCAGAAGACCTGTACCAGCAATGTACTTGTGCTCACATGGAACAACAGACGTTTTGGCCTTTCATCAACTGCCAAGCATTTTATAGATTGTGACTTAGGTAAGGAAAAAGGAAGGTAAGAAGATGTGACTAAAAATATCCTTGAGATACAGATGACTAAAAAATTTTGAAAAGCAGAGCAACTGCTTGAAATTCCTGAAGCTCAGCTAAACTTGGCCATCTCATCATATGCTGCTGAACTAGCTGAATTTTTAAGTCAAGACACTGAGGTAAGGTGTTACTCTTAGAAATAATTGCAGCCTTTGCATTCAGTAGAGAAGTCTCCCTAGTAAATGATTCTGGGAAGGAAGCTACCAGAACAAGTGTTCTCAGAAGCAACCTAAAGCACTACTGAATAGGATTTCTTCTAGAAGCTGGGTGTGTAAATACAAGTTAGTGTGGGGAAATCTTACCAACACACTACCTAAAGCATGCTGCCAAGGGCAAATACAAGGCTAGAGTCTAGATCTGTTAATTTCCAATACAGCATATGTAAGAAATTTCCATTTAAATTAAATTAATAATTGCAAATCCCACAACAGGTTTTGATATGTCTGGTCTTACAGCAGTGAGCAGTCCACCAGTAACAGATACAAACGCACTGGTGGGATCTTCAGTTACTGAAGGACCACTCTCTACAGCATCAGGGACAAAAAATAAAGTATTTAAATTAATCTTTTTTACAAAAAAATAAATGAAAATTACTTATTTTGTCCTCTTGAGGTGAACTGAATCCACTGTATACAGACGAACCTAAAGCAGTGGCTAGCCAACTGGCTTAAGGCTGACTTTGGGTACTGTAGAAATTAGAGAATCTTTTTATGTCAAAACCCAAGGAATTCCAGCTGTACTGATCAAATTTACTGAACAAACTATCTGCAAAGTATTAGAAAGAGATGAACAAGTCATGAAATGAAATTAAATGCACACATGGGCACTGCTATAGTACAATCACCTGTAACAGTTCCTTAAGAGAAAAGCTTTTTTCTAGAATAGAAAAGTACTACTGGAAAACGTGTCTATTAATACGTTTCACAGACACAAATTACAAAATGCGCACTGGGGTAACGACTAATCATGAAAGATGATAACTCACAGATTTAGACTTTTAGAATAAAAAAACAAAATACAGATTCAACCCCACTATGCAGCTCCTTAATTTTGTTCCATTTAAGTGAAGGTCAGAACTCCTTTCAACTTTCTAAAAGCGCGCAGAGTTTCTTTTATATGCAGCAAGGTAACAGCAAACAAACTACTGACCATGAGACATTCACCAGTCCATAAGAGAGGAATTTAAATAGAACTGCTCAGCAATGCACTATCAAAGTCAGGAAGGGGCATTTTTTTTGAGGAGTTTCCCAAGTATAAGATAGGAAAACTAGTAGGAACATAAATAGAAATATGTCCTTATCTGTGTTTCAATCTAGTTCTAGCATGTGTGATAACAAATTCTGAGTTTCAAATTATTTCTATCCACTCCTTTGTCAATAGCCATCCACTGAATATTTCCTGTCTGTAGCTAGATCTGAAAAAATAAAGGGTAAACTATCTGTTTAGTTTGGTTTTAGTATGTATTTAGTAGATTCTTTTACATAGGAATAAAGAATAAAAATGTGTCCCCGCGATAGGATTTTGTTTGAAAACAAAATCAAATAACTGTAAGCTTAACATAAGTCAAGAAGTACCTGAAAATGAATAAATACTAAAAAATAAAACATGTAGCAATACTTACCATGAGATACATCAACATACAACAGGAATTATTAAAATTATGCTCTAGACAGAGCCCTATTTCTTTTTCAGGACTCATCCACACTATTTCCAAAGAGCTTGTTTTGACCAGTCTGTGTATTTGTCAAAACTCATTTTAAATGGGCATATGCAAAATCAGGTTTTAAGAAATCTTACACACAGTTCAGACAATAATAACAACAAAAGATCCAGAGCCAGAGATTTCCAAGTAGTTAATGAAGGCGTACTCAATCACACTGAAGCGCATACATCACATGCAATTCATGGAACAAGATGGCCTTTTCAGCTATATCAACAAAATCAGTAGCCATTTTAGTACCGTAACGATACACAAATTTATATTAACAGATAATCCAGATATATAGAAACCCAAAGATGTTATGGTTGGATTCAGTCTGTAGATAAAGGCATCTTTGTTGAGGTCCTGCCTGTGAATAAGGCATCCTAACTCCATTACAGTCCATGGCTATCTAGTGGGATGTACAGTCAATCCAGGCTGTAGAGATATTCACACCATCAAAGGCAGATAGCTACTTTAAAATCACCTAAAACTCCACTGACAACATTCACTAAATCTCCACTGCAATGGGAAATTAAACACCTAGATCATAGACAGACAGCTGCATTTCGACACCTAAATACATGTTTCATTCCTGCACTGAATCATTCCATTGCCGGCAAAACTTTCCTTGCTGTTCAACAGAGAGCTCGAACACTCTGCAGCCACCTTCCTGTGCGACCCACAAGAGCAGAATCAGATGCCAGTAAAACCAATGGTCTGCACTAGCTATTTCAGATTTCAAACTTTACATTCAATCACTTCACCATATACAACAAGAAACACTGATGAGAAAATTCGGAATTTTTTAAGCATCTCCAAGTTCATCACCACCACGCATGCACTAGACATATACACTGTAATGAATAAAAATAATAACTTATATTCTACAAAAAAAAGGTGATTAAAAAGGAATCAAAACACTATTTTATATGTAGCCCAAATATTTTTTGATCAGATGAACCACTGAGAAAGCAGCTCACAGCAACTCCTTATGAAATAGGCTAGGAATTCTCTCTTTTCTGTGCTGTACAATGCCTTGCACAAAGCTACTGCCATCACCTACTCAGTTTCAATACAGAGAAAATACTTCAGCTCTCTGATCACCATTTTCTTCTATTTAACTACCAATAATTATCAACAGATTGAACAGATTTTAGTCCTTGGTAAAATCAAACTTGGACATTTTATTGGACTACTGCTGTTTCTAAAATACATGGCCATTTCTTTCACCTTGTACCCCACTCTCCGCTTCCCACTCTCCCGCCACCCCAACAAAAAAACTTTGTGTTTGGATAAATATCTCACAGGGGGGTGTCTGTTTTTTTTTCTTAACAGATGTAATAGAAAAAGTTATTCACAATATCAATATAATATAATAAAATCTATTCACTTATTACCTCCAAAATCAGAAATGTATGGAACAAGTTAGACTGTGCATTACTTAAACATCCTGAAAAAAAATCACTCATCAGCATTTTTATGAGAAGAACATTCCAGATTTGTGTAGGTAAAGAAATTCCACTATCTCAACATAAGTATAACTCAGACTAGATAATAGCAAAGTCAATTTGAGGACTACTGTGCATAAGCCAATATAACAAACCAACAAGACAAAAAGTAGCCAGGAATTAATTTGGGAAATATATTCATGTTTAGTAAAATGTTAGACTGCCACATGTAAACTAAAGGAAGAGCTGCACGTTTACAGCAACACAGCAGTTCTACCTTAAAGGCACATTTTCTTATGTACATGCTACCTGTACCCAAAACAAAACCACATCTAAGACTCAAAAACATGTCTGCATGTATGTTTACATATATATACACACATATACATATATCCCTGAGTATTTTGATCAAACATACATACATTTAAATTAAGAAACTCAGCAATTTAAATTTCTTATAGTATACAAATATTTAGCAAAATCAAAATACTTACAACATCCCTGTCAAAATAAAAACCCTTCACACCGATTTCTTAAGCTAATTTTGGTTAGCTTGTATCTTCAAAGAGACAGAAAGTCTTCATTTTCTCACCTCCACCATTTCATTCAAAAGAACATCCTCTCTACCTAGCTAGCTCCCAGGCAGAAAGTTTTCTTTTGTATTGGGATGCTTGGGGGAGGGATGAAGGGAGGAGCTTTTTGCTCTTCTGACAGCAAGAAATGAAATTCTGTGATCTCACTGGAAACACTGTAAAAAAGGAAAAAGGGTATGGGTGATACTTTTGAAAAATAATCACATAAATATTAACAAATTATTTTCTTTCTGGGGAAATCATAGTAACATTTATTTAAAGCCAAGAGGTGGTTTTGTTCAACTGGACATATATATGTAAAAACCTATGAAAGCAGAAGCTGTCCTGCTTCACATTTCATTCTGAGGTTTTAACCAGATGAACTTTCCAGTATACATTAAATACTGGCACAAATTTTGCTCTTCATGAAAAGCTTTTGATTAGAAATTTGAGTTACATATCACTCTTTTTCATTCCTTAATTTAATTTTTTTATTATCCCCAGGCATATTTTCTCTTATAAAGACAAAATCTCAAAGTCAAATATAATATCTCACATATACAAGATCAGAGCACAAAATACATTCAATATCACATTATGCCATAACTTGTTAGAACATACAAACTTTGAGCAAAATAAAAACCACAACACTTATACTCATATCTGAAATTGCCCATATTTATTTACATAAAAGTTATGTATCAAACCTCCTAGCAACAGGTATTGGATAGTAACAGGTATAAATTAATGGTAAGCTCTATTGCTAAGTACAGTTATTTCTCTTACAGTTACAGCAACAGAGTCTATTACTATACAAAAATTATTTTACTCTTTATTGGGCAGATTCTAACTCTTTCCTATTGTCTTTCCTGACGATAAGAGAGTTACTACGAGTTTTGCTGGAAGAATTCTGCTGAAGGAACTACACTGTCCTTAAAAGCCAGGCAGCCCTAATGCATGCAAAGAGAAAAACAATTGTGATCAAACACTTTGCTTGATAGGTATCATCAGCAAAGGAAACAACTAAAGATGGTTTTAAAGAAATAAAGACGCTAAGTGTTCTGTGGTGCAAACAACAACAAGCCATTTTAAGTTCCAGTGTAAGTTATTTTTCCAGAAAGCAATAGCATGTTCTCGAGACAAGCTCAATTAAGAAAGCAGAATTTTAAAGATCAGTAAAGCATCGTTCTATAATGGCACTATATCTGCTACGGTCAAAAGCAGACACATTTATAACACTGTACCACCCAGTATCACCAAATACAGAAAAGATCCTTACCTGAACATATTTTTCCTGCTGTTTTCTTCCCAGTTTAATTTATTACTCTTCAGTACAATAAAAAAAAAAAAAAGGAAAAAGAAAAAAGCTGAAGTTTCACAACAAAAAGATAAATATCATTACAGAAATGACTAACTCTGTTAATTTAATCACCATGTTCCTGACATGGATCTCTCTCTTCCATTAACTGCAAAGTATAGCACTCTTTTTCCTTTTTTATTGACAGAGCACAAGACAAATATTTTTTCTTGGTAGCATTAGTACATCACCATTAGTCTAATGACTAAAAGTGTGCAGATGTCAGAGCTGAAAAACCAGATTTTTGCATAATTAAATGTAGCTTGTGACTATGCCATAACTCCAAACACTAGATGCTGCTTTAAATTACTGATTAGATAAATATGGTCATTAAAGATATCAAGGCATTTGACAGTTCATGCACATTGCATGACCCTCTTATGCTCAAATTATATCCAGCTGCCTCATCTGCTCGCTACTGAGAAATACTCTGTGCTATAATCCTAGAAATCTTTCTCTTGTATTCAATGGGATAATAGACACGCAACGCGTGCCTCTGTCTCAGAGGGAGAAGGGTTCATATAGGGTTTATCTTCCTATTTTTCCCATTTATAGGAATGAGACTGCTATTTAAGTTCCTAACAATTTCAGCACAATTTCCTTCCCTTTCCCATCTGATTGCCTCAATAGCTCACAGACCCAAGAAGTCCAACTATATGTGAGAAGTCTGAAATTCAAATAATTGAAAACCTAATCCTTCTCACTATATCCCCCTTTAAGATACTTCTGTATCTTTAAGACACTATGCTTAAAATTGGCTAAAATTACAAGATGGGCACAAGATACCAGATGGATACCAGGGAATGCAACTTAAATTTCAAACAAATAAGTAACTCTCGTCAACTGATGTATCTGTAAATCTAATTCTGGAATTTGTATATGGACCTATTGAATAGCCTCTCTATGTATTATTCACACAGCACTCAGGTGCAGAAAGTTCAAGTTAAAAAAAAGTGGTTTATAGAGAAAAAAAACCAAATACATTGATAAAAAATTCAATGGAAGAATCAATATTACTTTATGTACACACCAAAAACATATAGTAACTTCAACCATAATAGCTGGAAGGAGAATTACTTGAGCCTGAGAAAGACATTCCATATTTTCAAGAAATGGATCCTGCAAAACAAAGTCATACAATACAGAACTAGATCGTGGCACCACTGATGAAGAACGGAATTTGATATAAAGTGTCTTTTGATTGTTTTAATTTAGGTTAAGATTCTCACAGAGACAAATCACAACTGCTAATTACGGAGCTTATTGCACCTTCTGGTTAAGGTTCACTGCCCATTAATTGACACTGACCGCAAGTGATTCTCAGACAAATACGGTGATGCCAATGATCCTCCATTAGAACTGGCAAATGCAAACCACTGTTTCACACAGAAAACACCACAAAACACAGACAATTCAACTGTGCACAGAACAGCAAATAGGTCTGAACATAGACAGCAAAATACTCTCCCGAAGGCAAAGTCTCAGTCTCTGGAGAGCAGGAAATAGAAATCACGTCAGATGGAGCACAGGTATGGTATATTTTTAGTTTATTTAAAAACAGCAACACTACAGTAATAAAACATGTCTCTTTTGGACATAAGAAAAATAAACAGAAATCATAACGTCCTTGCTCCTTGCAGGGTGGTTGGACTAGACGATCTTCGAAGGTCCCTTCCAACCCAAACCATTCTATGATTCTATAATCATAGCAAAAACCTGATATTAACAGAAATTGGCTGTTATTTTTGCCTCCCTACCACACCCAATGAAAAAAGTTTTCCAAGTAACTTTATAGTTAAAAATAAACAGTTCCTCCTCATTAATGCAACTTCCTGAAATTTGGTAAACCTCCATAAGTGATATAATGACAGACAGAATTTCTCAGTAGAAAATCCTAGTTTTTATGTTAAGAACCAGATTTTCTCTTAAGCCCTCAAATCTGCACACTGCCCCGGAGCAACAGCACTACACACAAATTTTCAGTGTGCAAACCACATGGTTTCCTTGCCTCTGCTTGAAACAGAATTATCACTGATCAGTGCCTGGGAAAGTTCTTCTGCTTTTGGTGCAACGCCTCTTCAGCCGACCTTCTGCGGGACAGCCACATGACAGCAACAGGGAACACACAGATATAATTGCACAAATATATTTTGTGCAATTGAAAACTGCATTTGTCAAGGCACTGACGGCAAATACAATAAAAAACTAAGTACGCTTTCTATTCTGCGTATAGATCTTTAGAGTCTTCTGGAGAAACAAGCTTGTATGTTTAAAAGGAAGACATGCTAATCAAACCCATCTTGGTGATGCCTTTCAGGTAAATATCCTTGAAAAATGCGGTACAGGATAAAACAGTCAGCAAATTCAGCGATGGCTTCCATCACACCCAGTCATACAAATAAAAAAGCGGAGATCTGACTTGATCATATCACGAGGACTTACAGATGGATGAGAGCTTTAATAGCTGATAGCTCTTCCGTCCAACAAACAACAGCTGAAAGTTGAAACTAGTCAAACGTGGACCAAAATAAGGGCACGTGTATTTAACAGCATGGACAATTAAGTACCAAAACAACTTGTAGCCTTCTCAAACACTCAAAATCATCAGCGGTTGATTGGATTAGTCCTTCATTTTCTAATCCGCACCTAGCTCTACATGCATATGTACAGAATTTGAAAATTGATAGCAGATTTTCATAGGACAGTATTTCTCTATAACACGTACTAGGAGCAGTATAGCACTTATTAACCCTGATGCTTACAGATCATAAATGGAGGCAATTCATTGCTCAGCAATAAGATTTTATACTCCCTGGTAATTCAAGCATTTAACCAGATACACTTGCAATTAAAGTTATTTGCAGAGATTTCTGTTTACTACGGCTGAGAATTTGCAATCCTCCCTCCTGTCTGTAACCAAAACTAGCAGACAGGGAGAGAGAGGTGCCCACGATTTGGGAAATACTTTAACCTCTTACATATCACTTTAAAAGTTATCTCTAAATAATGCACAGACATTTACTACGATGCAAATTCAAATGCATCCATCATGAACTGAATTAATTCAGCTGCTGGCCAGAAGCTTCAGGTTCCTCCTTAATTTCAAGGCCTAGATGAGACTCTAGGAATATCTCATAAAATACCACATCCCCAGATCAAGAGTAGTATGGGATAGTATGCAAAAAGCAGTAGGGAAAGACATCCTCTCTGCTATACATGGAACTAAATATTATGTATACAATAAAGCCAAAACCAACACATGCAGAGAAACTGTTCTACAAAATATCTAAAGGCATGAGTCTGTCACTGAGAAAAAATTTAGCGGGGGCTCTGGCTAATAAGGATCTTTGAGATGAACTAAAGGTGTGTCCCAATCCCTCTTAGAAAAGAATCTAATAGTGTAAAGTATATGATGCATTTATCAAGACAATAATTTATATGATTGCCATTTCCCTTTTTTCATGCTGCATGATTAAATGAGAAATCACATGGACATGAAATTTGGTATTTGGTAAATAGCTAATTGGCTTTACAGAATAACAGGAAATAGCTTTTATGGTAAGTACACATTAAACGCATTGTTACACAAAGTAGCTTTCTGCCTAATGACCTAATGTACACTGAATAAGTCTGAAAATTAGCTCACTGCCTGAAGTTCAAGTTATTCCATCTGTTTCTTCTTAGTATCCTCAAACATAAGATACTAAGAACATGTAAAATACTGCTATTATAATCTCTCAAATCTTTCCAGCACTTCTGATGTAATCTTGCTAACAGAGTTTACTCTTGAAGTCCCACCTTTTAGTGCACGGCTCCAAACGCAACGACAAGTGCAAGAGCTCCAGCAAAGATTGAGCCATTTGGTTTCAAACCTATTTCTTACTGTAGCTCCTGTAAGATTACAGCCAGAAAGTCAACATGTCCAGAATGAGACTTGTAAAAACTGTGTCATACCAAACAGCTTTACAAATTAAAAACAAACAAGCAAATCACATATGCTACTAAACTAGAACACAGAATTTAGTAGATTAATGTGAGAAATTAAACTCAAAAGAAAGTTAACGCAGAAATAATAATTTATTGTCTTTCTCCAAAGCCTTCTGGATTTCAGCTCTGTCTCCAGCTAGTTGGGGTATCCAATTTGTCAAAACGGCTTGAAAATTTAGTTTCTTCTTTTGCTTGCAGTTGCCATCACGCTGGCTCCGTACCTCCTACTGACATGGCAGTCATTAAAAATGTTTGTGCCGTCACTGTTCTGCTGCCGTGTCTGCAGAGCCCCTTGCTCACGCACGCCCCAGTTGCGATATGCACCCAGACGCGCCAGCTGCCTCAGCGACTCCAGGAACTCTCTCGCGCTCTTCTGCACCAGTGGAGAAGGCAACGCCTCAACCAGCAGTCAAACGTAGAGCGGTTGTAAACTCGTCGGAGTAGACTGCTACAAATAGTCCCTCATTGTAAACAGCGCACGAAAAATAACGCTGAAAGTCTGGGACTATCGTCTAAACCCGGAACTTGGTTCCAGATGATTTCGGCAAGTTTTCAGGGCTCAATCCAGCAGCATGAGGCAGTTACATACAGAACACTTCCAGAGAAAGTGGCACACAGAACATTGTTCTGTGACTGTCATTTTGTGGCTTTTACAACAGATTTTGAACATGAAGGAGTCTAAACCAGTGGGTTGTGTTACCTGAATGTCTTGCTTATGCAGATGATATCCCGGGAAAATTTAGTCACACAATAAAATTAAATAGAATTTAAGATCATTAAGTTTAACATCCCATAAAAATACAGGCTAAATACAGTCATTTCAAACAGTCTGAGTCATGCCCATAAATTATATATAGGCTACCATACTTTTGGTTTCAAGCTATGTGGACTCTACCATGCCCTCTGGGGATTTTTTTTCAGTGATAAGTTGGTCTTAAAATATTTGTCTTCTTCCCATCTTCAATTTACGTAGCTCTTACCCCAGCTACTGCTAGAACCTATTACAGCTTTTCCTGGAGGATTAAAGAGGCTTTTTAAATAAAAAAAAAAAAACATCTTCTACTTGCAGTTGTGTAATTATATTTTTTAAAATGGGCTGGGAGTGGTGTCCTAAAGGCAAGGTTCATGCTTTAGCCCAAAACAGCATCAACTGTGCTGATGTAATTACTGGAGATACTCGTTCAGTCTTTAGTTACAACAGATGACGATTCCAAAACCTTCATATGCAACATATGCTACTGCTTCACTGTTCTCACTACCAAAAAAGGTTTTCCTTGTGCTTCATTTGAATTTCCTGAACTGCAATCTCAGCTTGTTACTTCTTGTTTTGTTCATCACAGACGTGAAGAAGAGTTTATTCCACATTCTTCTTAGTTATTTGAAAACTGCTGACATGTTTCCTTTCATCTTCTCTGCAGGAGACAAAATCCATCAGAACTTTACACCATCATTCACACTTATCAGGCTCCAAATCATTCTTACAGCGTATTTCTAAATTCTTTTAACATTTTCTTTGAACGCTGTGACTGTCAAACTTCACAAAGAAGGAATGGAGCAGCAGACAGATGATGTTGAGAATTTCTATAGCGTTCTTGAACCTACTATTATCAAGGAAGTATCATCTTTATACTCTTTACTTATTACAATGATTATTCACTCAACAAACACTTAGATTCTGGGCATTTGCATCCTTACTTCAACATCCTGGCTTCACTCCTGAGACCTGCTTGGTTCTCCACCACTTCCTTTTTGGCTCAACAGCTGTTTGCTCACTCCAGTGTTCTCAGAAATTCTCATTTTAGACAAAGATGATCAGATTTTCACAGAAATTGAAAAATAATCTCTGGACTCACATATACATCATGTTCCAAAGAGAAAACCAAAAAGCAAACAACTAACATTATAAATTAGATCATCTCACCACTTTCCTAAAACAACAGAAACATGACAAAAGGGTTAAAGATTTACTGCATAACAAAGAAAATCTTACCTACAACTTTTTTTGTGTGTGTGTAATATTGTCCTTAGTTCAGGCTTGATGAACACACACACAGAAAACAGAAAACTATCACTATCATAATACTCAGATTTTTAGCAGCCCTCAGTAAATATGATTTTTATTGGACCAGGTGATCTCCAGAGATCCCTCCCAACTGCAATGATTCTGTGATACAAAGGGATCACTGTACTTTTTTTTCCCCTTCAAGTAATGATTTGCTGATCTGAAAGGTTGAAAAAACACTGTTATATATATTAATAGCAGTTCTATTCACAAAAAGTGCTTTGATGCACAAAAAAAAAAAAGGGGAAAACAGATTTTTAAATTGCACAATAATGTAAAAAACAAATACTCTTTGTCCATGAACAAAATCAGTTTGAAATCAAAGGTACAAAAGATGATGACTGCCCTTGAAGACACAATATTAACTTTACTAAATGAATAATCCATTGGTAATTGAGGGCAATGAAAAGATGATTAGGGTTTATGAATGGAATTATTATTTCATTTTATCTCAGCATTACACAAAAATAAGACAAGAGTTTAAATATCTTTAAAAGAAAACAAGAAATTGCTTTGAAGTATGCACTAAAATTATTGTGTTATGAAAAGAGGTCGTCAACCTCTTAATGGACTAATGCGTACCGAAATGCAGAAAGGCACTTTGCTCAGTGTTTATTTACAGAGAAAATTTCACTCTGCCTCATTCTTCGCCAGTCTAGAATCCAATAAAATTACACACTTTATGCATGACAGCATCTGAAACACTTTGACAATTATCATTACCCTGAAGCGAGCACACAACTAAACTCTGAACAAAAAAAAAAAAAAAATTGCCTTTGAAACAAAAATGAAGTTCACTAAACAATAAACACATTTCACATTTGTCTTAAGAGATGCCTTAAAACATATGCTTTTCACTGCTGTAACAAGTGAAATAGTAGAAATAGTGCAGTTCAGGAAGGACTTTGGTCAAGGAGGATCTCATTTAAGAATCATACCCTGCACTGTGCATTCAGCAATGCTAGAAAATAAGCAAAGCTCAAATTAGCACAAGTAAACGGCTATTATGTCTTCTACTTATTGTTGCAACCAGCATTGAACAATGGGAATAGCTGAATGTATCTTTTTCTCCTTATCCCTTTACACATTTTTTTCTCTCACAGTAATTATTTTTCACTACTTTAACTATTAGCACCTTTACTGTTCTAACCAGTATAATAAAAAGGTGTGCAAGAAGCATATTCAGCTTCACACAGATCCTCTCCCAGAGCATGGTCGCTGCTGCAGCTGCACACATTTTGTATTAAAGTGCCAAAGAGGGGGGAACATCTCCAGAAAACAGTATTAAATTTCATGCCATCATACAACCATTTTCAGGAATCCTTTTTCATCTGACAAAATAGTAAGATTTTCCCTGGTTCTCTGGGGAAGGCAGTTGACTCTTTGCTGCCTGCTCAGTGGGGCAGCCTCAAACAAACTGCGAGGCAGGATCTGGCTTTTAAGCATTTGTCCCCCACTACAGATCCTTAAAAAGAAGAGTACGGACCTAGACAATAAAAGGGTGTTGGTAAAGCTTCCAGCACCTCACCTCAGGCTTTGACCTGGAGCCGCTCAGAGCGGTCACCCAGTACCAGCCTTGTCCGAACACCTCAGCCCTGAGCTGAGGGGATAAGTGACCTCCCGGGGGGGAAAACACGGCCCTTGGGCCACCAAAAAGAGGGACACAGACACCCCGCGACCAGCAGCGTGGGCAAAGAGACAAGCGCAGACTTTTGAGGGCAAGGATTACAGCCAGGGGACCCTCAGGAGAACATGGCGGAGGGCAGGGGCTCGGCGGGAACGCTG
>WHYT01017423.1:588213-622226 GCA_009806455.1 Tetrax tetrax
AGCTGTCATGTATTTATAAAAAAAAAAAAAAGGGAACAGGAAGAAATAAGACTTTTATCTTTAATTCAGTTGTTATAAGAGAGTTACTTTGTCAAGTTTCTCACAGGAAGGAAGAGGAAGGATGGTGTTATTTTTAATGCTGAACTGGTACTGAGATCTAGCATTTGCTCTTAGATCTACTACAGACTCATTAATCCTGAAACACTATAATTCCTCTCTTTGTCTCAGTTCTCTTAAAATATAAACAATACTTGGCAAGAGACGTTTGACAAAATTCAGCTGTGGAAGTTATTAAAAGGAATAAAGGACAAATTAAATTTGACTTTCAGTCGAATATTTCAGTACTGGTGGCAGTTGGGAAGGGTTGTCAGTCTTCCCCAGTCATGTCTTTGAGTGATGGAAAAGAGCACCCAGTTGAGCCGACAGCCACAGTTTCAGGGTCTTCTAGATGGAAATTTAGTAGTTATGTAAATTCCATTGCAGAAAGAAGGGAAAAATTATTTTACTGCATCTGGTCTCTATGGGCTTTTTTCACTGCTATTTTCTGTGTTAAAACAATATTGATGTTCTTTATTTTAGCAAGAAAATGCTTTATCCATTGCATATTAAGAAATTATGAAACTACTTTAATTTGGTCCAAATTAACACAGAAATACTACACAATTTCCACACTTGCTTGGAAATATCAATTATATATGAAAAGTACCTTATTTATTAGAGTAATTCATCATTTGCTTTTTTTTCATTTTTAAAATAGTTAGTACCTTATTTATTAGAGTAATTCATCATTTCCTTTTTTTGCATTTTTAAAAGTTATTACTATTCTTTAGTTGAGCTCCTGTAAGTTAAAAAGTAACATTGTTATAAGCAAAAAGCTCCTTAAAATGCTTGAGTGACTAACATAGTTTGACAGTCTTATTTATGAGTGGAATAAAGAGCTCTGAAAATACAACAAATATGGGGAGTGACTAACAGAAGAGGAACAAATCCAAAAATTGAGGATTCGACAAAAAAAAAATCCTGCTAGCAGTTTGGATGAGCAAGAGCTGAAGGGCCCCTGCTGATCTTAAGCCTGACAGTATATTTCAGCCATTGTTCTCCCTAGTAACTAACATCAAATTATCTTTAGGTTTTGCATTCCTTTAATTTGTGTGTGATCTAGTCACACTTAGTATTTTTAACGGAATATTTTAATTGGCTTTATTCAGAGAGTCGGAAAGCAGTGTCAGTTTGACGGCCATCTCTTTGCCTTGTGTTTTGTATCGCGTTAGACCTTGACTTTGTGACATTCTTTCACTCAAGTAGTCTGTGTAGGTCTCCTGGCAGTGTAGACGTGACATGGTCAAGCCCAGGTGAGGAGTTGCACATACATGTTGCTCTCTGCATCACAGGAAAAAAAAAAAATTACTTCAAGTGTTTGAAGTGTTTTAACATAACACTACCATGCGTAGTTGACGGTGTTTTCTCGTGGTAACGTCTCTGAAGCTGTGTGTAGGAGGAGACTTGGACATGGATAGCAAGAATCTTATGGATGAGTCTGGAATGGGTGAGAGAAGCTGAGAGTGTTGGAAATTAGGACACAATCTGAAATTGGGAGAAAGAGCCGTGAGTCTACAAGGACTGTGAGTGGCTAACAAAGACTGGGCAAGAAGAGCTTTAAGAGCATCGGGATGTAATATAATAAATGTAGTAAATGGGCTTGTGGAATGGGAATGGAGAGTATTAGGGCAGAAGGATTCCGGAGGCTCTTAATTTTCATCCTCCAGTGTTGGTCTATAGAGCTGTTGCAGCATTTTCTAAAACAGAGAACAGGAGTGGATGCGTGCTTTCTAGAAGCATCAGTTCTTTTACTGTGCTGTACTAGGATGGGATAATTCAGTTGAAGTTTTGCCCACATTCACCAAATGGAGCTGTCAGTTCTTGTGATATAGATTCTGAGATGCTCTAAAATGTTCTTCAGTGGTAAGGACTACTGAACATTTTGTGTAATTTCTTCATTTTGTTTTGTGAACTGACATTGGATCTGGAAAACATTTTTTTAATATACGTCTATAATGCAGTTACTGGATTGAAAAATTGCTTTCAGACCTCTAGCCCAGGGTTACTCCGTGAAAGTGTTTTCAAAACACTGGTACTTACGTATCCAAATTATTCCTGCTGTGGGCAGATTGGATTATACCAAGCCTAAATTTTACCTTGTTGTTCTCATTATATTTTACAGAATCTGGGAAGAGGCATAGCTGGCAGCTTCCCCTCCTTTTCTCTGCATGTGAGAGCTTTCCTCACAGTAACACGTAAACCCTGTGATCGGGGGAGATGCAGCACAGTGTGACTGGAGTAGCACTGGAGAAGCTGCAGTGCCTTAAAGTCGTGTTTACTGAACAATAGTAGTGGAAAGTGCTGGAGCCTTTGCAGTATGTCTCCTTAAATCTCCTTTTAGTGCTTCTGAACAAAACAATGAAATAACCTGTACACACACTACTGTCAAATACAGAAGGAAAGAAACCGAAGGAATAACTTATCTCTCTGAAAGAACAGTAAATGTTTGTGCTTCTTTTTGTACTAGAAAGTAAGTAGTTTTAAAAATAATGGTTTCAAAATAATAGCGACACCTGAAATAGCTATAATTTGTATTTGCAGTCTTTCAGTGCTTTGTAGTCCTTAGTGACTGTATCCTGTCCCTTGTGAGTCTGGGAAATACTGTCATCCCACCTATAGAAACTATGAAACATACTTAGGAACAGAGGCACAAACTCATTGTGTTGTCTGGGATCACCCAGAATATCTGTGCAGAAGAGGGAATTGAAGTAAGGACTCTCTGGGTCTAAGCTTGAGTTGTAACGATTAAATAATCTTTTGTGCTCCAGTTCTAGGACTGCTGACGTATCCTCTACGATTCTTCCCCATTTTGAGGATGGGGTGGTAGAATTACAGGGGTGATATTGGTAATACTTCAAGTGCTGGACTTACTTAATGCTTGCTCTTAATATTTTCTACCCGAGAACCTCACAAAAAGGAAATTAGATAGTAGCATTTTATGGCCAAGGCAGTATCTTAATAGCATAGTTGGATCTGTGTAAATGTGTTGTAGGTCTCCTATGTGATTAGAGATGAAGTGGAGAAGTATAACCGAAATGGGGTAAATGCCCTTCAGCTGGATCCAGCGTTAAATCGACTCTTCACAGCAGGCCGAGACTCTATTATAAGGATATGGAGTGTCAATCAGCACAAGGTGAGCCAAAGAGAGGATTCCTGTGTCTAAACCTACTTTTTTTTTCCAAGTTATTGTGCTAGCAGGACGCCCATAGGTAACGTATCTGATACTGGTTTTTAACAGCTGCCAATTATTATGATTGGAAAATCATTTTGATGTTGCTCATATTGTAACAAAATAGGTGGGATTTTACAAACCTACGTTTGGGCTTATCCTCCACAGAGCTAGTCACAGCTGAGAGAAGGTTAGATATACAATGATGTCATTTCCTGTGGTAAAGGAGACATAATACAGTCACTAGGGCTGTGTATATTTTATTAGTTACGAACCTACATTTTGATGGATTGTTTACTTTGGTCAATGAGTATTTTGTGTATTATGATATTTTGGGGGAATCTTAAGTTATCTTCTCCCTGTTATTGTTATCTTTACTTTGAAGGAAAAAGGGAAGCATTGATCAGACTCTGCTGGTCTGCTTACATCCACCATTGTGTTTAATAACTAAAGAAATGTATCATATGTTCTGTTGAGGAGAGAGAACTAAATTAGTAGTCACCAAATCACAGAGTGGTTGAGGTTGGAAGGCACCTCTGGACCTCATCTGGTCCACCCCGCCTGCTCAAGCAGGGCCATCTAGAGCCGGGTACCCAGCACCGTGTCCAGATGTCTTTTGCGTGTCTCCAAGGATGGAGACTCCACAATGTCCCTGGGCAACCTGTGCCAGTGCTCAGTCACCCTCACAGCAGAAAAGTGGTTCCTGATGTTCAGAGGGAACCCCGTGTGTTCCAGTTTGTGTCCACGGCCTCTGGTCCTGTCACTGGGCACCACTGAAAAGAGCCTGGCTCCATGTTCTTTGCACTCTCCCTTCAGGCATGTATATACACTCAAGAGATCCCTGCTGAGCTGTCTCCTCTCCAGGTTGAACAGTTCCAGCCCTCTCAGCCTTTCCTTATAGCAGAGCTGCTCCAGTTCCTTCGTCATCTTTGTGGCCCTTTGCTGGACTCTCTCCAGTACATCCATGTGTCTCTTGTAGTGGGGAGTCCAGAACTGGACCCAGTACTCCAGGTGTGGCCTCACCAGTGTTGAGTGGAGGGGAAGGATCCCCTCCCTCGACCTGCTGGCCATGCTTTGCGTACTGCGGCCCAGGATGCCATTCCCTTTATTTGTCACAAAGAAACATTGCTGGGTCATGTTCCTCTTGGTGTCCACCAGAACCCCCAGATCCTTTTCTGCCAGGCTGCTTTCCAGCTGAGTGGCCCCCAGCATACACTGGTGTATGGGTCCCACTGAACAAAAGGCCAGTGTTAGGAACTGGATCAGATTACTGGAAACCAGACCTATGTGAAAGGTGCAGAGTATAAACCTTCATGAAGTTCATGAAGTCCTGAGAGATCCTTGTGTTGTGTTTTGATTGTTCTGTTCCTTTTCCTAGTAGAACAAGTCCAGTCCCATAAATGCAGAAATAACATTAGCTTGGCAATCCCTCTTGTCTTTTTTATAAGTTTTTCTGTCATGCAAACCCAAATGCTTTAAGGTAAAACTGTGTTTGAAATAAAACTGTGAGTTTCAAATGTGTAGGAATTCCACTGAAAACTAATTTGTGATATCTTACATAGCTGAATAGTTGTTTCACAAAAAAATTCTGAAATACTGACCTCAAGCAACTCTACATTAGACAACTTTTGATCCGTTTGAAGGTTGAAGGAAAATGACAACAGGATCTGATGGTCACAATCTTTCCTATTTCTGATGAGATCTTATAAATGTTTTTTTTTCTTAATTTGCAGCAAGACCCTTATATAGCATCTATGGAACATCACACAGATTGGGTAAATGATATTGTACTCTGCTGCAATGGTAAAACATGTAAGTACTTAAATGTTTGAAAACTACAGTGTTCAGAAATTGTGTATAAATCATTATCTACTGCTTTAATTCTTTTCCGTCTTTTCTTAGCATGTAAATTTGATTTCTGTGATGTGTATTGTGAATTTGGTAAATATCATAAGCAGATGTTTCAATGAAAATTTAAATGTATGCATATATATATGATTCACTTAATCTTTTTTTTTAAATAAAATTCAAGAACAGTATGAGTATGCTGTAAAATAATACACAAGCCATTAAAGTTTGCTCTTTGTTCTTTCCAATTTAGTGATATCTGCTTCTTCAGATACTACTGTTAAAGTGTGGAATGCACATAAGGGATTTTGCATGTCAACACTAAGGACACATAAGGTGAAAAACATTATCTACAAATACTGTATGTTATCATTGACAGTCTTTTAAATACTAACGTGTAGACTTCAAGTGGATAATATTGTTGATCCATGTTATATTTACTTTATTGTAGGATTATGTGAAAGCCTTAGCATATGCAAAAGATAAAGAACTGGTAGCATCTGCCGGGCTGGACAGACAGATATTCCTCTGGGATGTAAATACTCTAACAGCACTGACTGCCTCAAATAACACCGTAACAAGTAGGTACCTAGCAAGGGGAGGCAAATGCAATACACTTTGAGTAGCCAATTTAAAACTATAGGTACTTGAGATCGATTTAAAACTATAGATACTTGTTTCTGTGCATAAGTAAAAAACAGGCAAGAAATTTTAATGTGGTTTTAGTATACTCTCAGTCCATTTGTTGCATTATATAATAGCTGAAAATCTAGAGCAGCCAGCAGTCATGGCATTTAGAATAGAGGACAAGTCTCTTTGAACGTTTTTCTCCTAAAATGTAATGTGCTGGATCCTCTCAAACTTGGTACAGCTTTAGCTTGAGAAGCTTTTGGCTCGTCAGCTAACCCGTTACAGAAATTTTCCCTTAGGTTATTTGTCAGTGCATTTTCTATGTATTGTATTAGGGTTGTTTTTTCATTTGAGTTCTTGTTTGTTTATTTATGTAGATGCTGCAAAAAATGCAATACAGCTCCTAAAGCAGAACTTGATACATTAATCAAATCTGTCGGAACAACAAAGTTACTAGATAAATTTTTTAAAAGATTAGATGTAAGGATAACATCCTGTTGAGAACTAACTCACTAGTTAGATATTGGAATGCAAGGGGAAACTTGCCTAGATTCTACTTGTCAGGGTTGATCCTTAGTACCATCATCATTTTTTAAGAACTGGTCTGTCCTGTTTCTCTATCCCAATAAAGAAATTAAAATAAATTATGAGATCTTTCTTCATAGACCAATTTCAGCACTGCTTTCTTAAAATAGTGATTCATAGGTTAGGAATGACTCAAGAAAAATCTGCAAAAGTAAAATCTGGAATTGGCACAGCAGACTTTTAAGACGTTTCAGGACTATGTGATTCTTTATATAAAAGGCAGACATACAGTTGTTTTAATGTATTTTTTTAATTACTAATTTGACTTATTTTGAAAGGTGTGTTAATTCTATGGATTTGGTAGCTTCTAAAACCAAAGGTGCATCTGGTGGGCAGAACTGTCAGTTTTGTCTTTGCTCTGTCTACAGGACTTTTTAATTCAAGTATAGCCTTGTGCTGACGTGTCTGTGTAGGCTTCAGGAGAGAGATGGCTTCTAGTGAGGTGTGTTGGACTGCAGAATAGTATTGGGATGGCACATAACTGCACATAACTAAGTAGATTTACCTTCTGTTTCCCAGAAGTTTTCTCTCACTGAAAGTAGAATGCTATCTTCTGGTTGAACAGGGAGTTTTTGAAGGAAGAATTTACTTGCTGGAAAACTCAGTTGTGGAGGGCAAGAAGGAAGGGATTTCGTGGACACTGCAACAGTGATACAGAACCTAAATGATTCAAGTGAATCATAAATGGGAGATGGCAGTGCTGAGGAGCTGATGCTTGTTTTGACCCCAAGATCAAATGGAAGTGGAGACATTACCTCTAAGATGACAGAAATAAATTTGCATTTCTAGAGTTAAAACAGTAATGCTTAACAAGGGGGAAAAAGGGAAAGTGGAGGAGTTGTTTTTCTTTCATTCTAGTGGTCACAACTAACTGTATTTCTCTCAGGAAGAGCATGGTATATGTCCTTAAAGAAGATGTTTTTCATCAGTCCTTTCAAAGAATATTGATTCTTTCAGAGTGCAAATGAAGATTGTTCTTGTGCATTAATTTCCCATCTGATTACAAGAAAGCCATGTACACAAGCCAACATTAAATGAAGTCTATTTTTAAAGAGTCTCTCAGTCAGCATAACCATAATTTAAATTAAGTGAAGAGATTTTGCTTTTGAGAGGTAATCCCTTCCAGAAGAGGGTTCAGTCAAGCTTTGATTTTGTTCTGGCATAAATTTTGCTTCTGTACACTTAAGATTCTCTCTTTCATTCCTGATGTCCAGGTTGTGGTAACATTATCCTTTCATAAATTATTATGGTTGTTGAACAGTGTGCTAACCTTCAAGAGTTTTCAGTTCTGCTTTTTGTCTTCAACTATTCTCTGGGGACAGTGGAAGACTATGACTTTATTTTTGACTGCAAATAATAGATTTCATGTGAAAGTTTACATTTGAATAGCGGTTAAGTGGTTAAGGGGACCCTGAAGTAAAGATGCGTGATTCTTCCACTGTGACAAAATGCTTATGATATTGGGTCACAAATACTGTGTTAGAAATTTATTTCTGTAATATATGTGAATCATTATATAAGTTTCACATTGTTGCTGGCAATAGAGTTTGTTGCTATTCTCAACCTCTTTGGCATACTGATTGTATGGTTTTGAGGCTTAATTAAATGCCTAATGCTGCTCTCTGAATAGATGATTTTCATTTGCTATGCTTTTGCTGGTAGAGGGTTTGGTACTTTAATCTGTCCAAAAGTAGATTAGGCTGGAAGGTACAGAATTCCTCAACTCTGGCAGTTGTGATGCTAAGGAGTTGCTGTGTTGTTTTGCCAAATGGAAAGCTACCATCCGTGCTCAAGTAACACATTTCAGCACTGCAGTGTAGCTTCGGTTATGCATCTCTGCTGAACTAGGAGAAGAACTTTTAAAATATATTTCACTGCTACTTGGCTTGGAAAAAAGTCTCTGCACTTAAATCCAAATGCTAAGATCGCGTAGAGGTATCGTTTTCTAGTAAAGTAGTTGAGAAGAGCAAGAGTACTTTCCTGGCACTGAATTATGGTGCCCAAAGGGCACCAGGATTGTAATGACCATGAGTCTGAGAGGTTGCTTTGGTTTTATGCAGCAGGAGATTAAGAACTGGGATGGGGTTTTGCTAGCAATATACCCTTTCTTATTTTTTAAAAGCAACTCTATATATGGGGTAGAGTGACACTGTTTTTATGGATCAAAGGGTATTAAAATACCATTTTTTAGTTAATAAGTATATTTCTCAAATGACAGCATTAAAACTGAAAATATAAATTTTATTTTGAAATAGCTTCTTCCCTGAGTGGGAACAAAGACTCTATCTACAGCCTTGCAATGAATCAAATGGGAACAGTTATTGTATCAGGGTCCACTGAAAAGGTAAGCAAAAATCTGGTAAGGCTCATTCCACGTCAGTTCAAAGTTTGGTATAAAGAGGTATTAATTTTCAGTGTCATGTCTGTAGCAGCTTTTTCTTAAGCAGGAGTATAAGTGAGGATACAAATACCTGCTTCTGTCTGAAGATGTGTATATATCCATATAGCTTTAATACACAGAGGAGACAATCAGATCCTCTTGTGTAACCCTCTCTCTGGCAGAGATCGTTACATTACATCACAAGAGCTCTGATTTTGGGGACACATTACTCAGATTATTATAAAAACTGAAGTAGTTGCCACAGGTAAGAAAGATGTGGTGCCAGCAATTTGTAAGACCCCTGCAGGAGATGGGAAATGAAGTGAGCTAATGAAGTTCAAGTGTTCCCAAGAGACAGCCAATGCTTTTTGTCGTAAAGGAAGGTGAAACACCCTAAAGTTCCCTACGAGTTTGTTTGTTTGTTTTTTTACCTAATCTAACCTTCAGAGAATTTTATTTCCAAGTCAATATAAAAATGAAAATAGCATACAGCAGTGAAGCATCTGAGAAAATTCTCAGAATCTTTTTTTATTACCCAGAAAAAGCCAGAACAAATGAAGTTTAAATCAAGCGAAGAAAATCACATCTGATTATTAGAGGTGCATGAGATCTAGTTATGTCTGTCTTGTTCTAATGAAGTATGTTTTTGGTGATGGATGTCTGCGTGTTCAGAATAAGGATTGGTTTATTCAGAAAGACTTAATTTTCTTTAGATAAAATGCATTGGTGGGAAGAGTGATGTTAATGCCAGCTATCCAATATCTATTTACATAGGTTCTGAGGGTGTGGGATCCAAGAACTTGTGCAAAGCTAATGAAACTCAAAGGGCACACGGACAATGTAAAAGCTTTGTTGCTGAACAGAGATGGCACCCAGGTATGTGCTTTAACTTGAGACAAAGGCAATGTCATTAGTCTTTTTCAGTATAATTATTTTGTGTCGTAGTTTACAGAAGGTAGCTCAACAAGTATTTTACAGATATTTAGTGATTGAAGGAGGAAGCTGGTAGGTGAAAGCTCTATTTTACTGTAACAAAATACATCTAGGTATGGTCCATCTAGATATGGAGGAGATGGTTTACATAACATATCTGGAAATTGTGACTAGAGTTGCTAACCGCCAGTCTTTGTTTAGTACCATCTTAATGGAAAAATATAAGAATTATGAAAGCTCTTTATGGAAAAAAAAATTATAAAAAAATTATAAATATCTGCTTGATTTAAGTATGATGGTTGTTGCTCAGTGTCTTTCAGGCAGCTCTGATGGGACTATACGCCTGTGGTCCCTTGGGCAGCAGAGATGTATAGCCACATATCGAGTCCACGATGAAGGCGTTTGGGCTCTGCAGGTCAATGAAGCCTTCACTCATGTATATTCAGGGGGAAGAGACAGGAAGATTTATTGTACAGATTTACGAAATCCTGATATCCGTGTGCTTATCTGTGAAGAAAAGGCACCAGTTCTTAAGGTAATTGATTTTCATTCAGGAAATCACAGAGTGACCTCTGGAGCTCATCTGGTCCCTGCTCAAGCAGGGCTACCTAGAGCCAGTTGTCCAGGACTATGCCCAGGTGGCTTTTGAATATCTCCAAAGTTGGTGACTTCACCGCCTCTTTGGGCAACCCATTCCAGTGCTCTGTCACCCTCACAGTAAAAAAGCAATTATATTGTCTGATGAAATAATGGCTTAAGGTGTAAGTTGATAAAAGGATGTGTATGGGGTAAGAAGTATTTACTACACCAGTATACTGGCTTTGTCTCCTAATTTACACCTGAGACTTAATTGTGTAAAGAGGTAAATACCCGGCAGCTACTTAAAGTGTACAAATCCAAATATTATGGAAATTGAATATGCTTCAAACATGAAAAGTTACTTTTACCAGATTCTAGTATGGTTTTTAAAAATTAAAAATTGCTAAGGCTTTAAACAAAAATTGGTATTTCTTAGCAGCAGTATATATGGACAGGACTGTGTTAGAATACATTACATACTCATGAGAACCAGCAGTGAAATTTATTGTGGGTTTTTTGAACACCTAAACATGATGTTTTCTTAACTGGAGAAAAATGTATGCACAAGTCAGAGTCTTTTGAAGACACTGCTTTTTGGGTTTTTGGGGTTTTTTTTGTTTTTTTTTCTGTCTGTAACTCTAGATGACGTGACTTTGGAACATGTAGGTGTATAAGGAGTGCGCGATTGAAACAAAACCCGCATATAAGTAATTTGGCTTTCCTTGTGAGTGAACTCTATGTTCAGATAAAATCCTGGATGTATTAATGTAGTTTTGAAAAAGTCAGAATCTGAGAAATTTCAGTACAAAATGGAAAATGTACAAAGATCAGAAGGTCTTCTAAGATCTTAGCTACAGTGGTTTGTTGTTGTCCAAGAAATGTAACAGCAGAGCCAAATGTATAAAGTTCTGGTTTTTAATTAATAAAACATTTGTTACATTCTCTTTTTAACCACGTAAAGTGCTTGAATGCAAAGCAATTTAAAAAAATTTTGTACTTACCAAACTGTCCATTAGACAAGATTGCACCATGCTAGAAGCAACTTTAAATACTGGCTGGTTAGACACATTGCATCTGCTGTTGTCCACATCCAGAATTTATTTATTGAACATTCAAAAAAAATTATCCGGAGTCTCAAAAATTGCAGCTTAGTTATTTTTCATTTAAACTTGGTATTTCTTTAGTAAACTGAAAGTAGTGCTGTTTCTGAGATACATCCCAGTATTGGAGCAGGTCTACACAGAGCAAATATTAATTGAACAAAGGAGAAATGTGCCTGAAATTATCTGTGGTTTCATTATTTAGATGGAACTTGATAGATCAGCTGATCCTCCTCCAGCACTTTGGGTTGCAACAACTAAGTCCTCCGTGAACAAATGGGTAAGTGATGTATCTTACGCTCTGCGAATTCAATTTAGTAGTCATGGGGTTTGCAGGCTTGGTTTGAGAACTGTTGGACTGTTGCTTAAAATTTGACTGTGACTCGCTGTGATCTGTAAGCTTTCTTAAAAAAAAAAAAGATAAAATGTGAATATTGAAATTGATCAAAAGACATTAAGCTTTGAATTACTTCCTTTGCTATCTATTCATGCTGCTTTTAGAAATAAATTATCTTACTGAGCACTGAACAGTTAGCATCTTAATAGCAGCATGAACTGGCAGTTGTTACTCACAGATAAAAGCAAAGTTTATAGATTACTATGAATGTGTCATTATTTTGTTTCTTTCTTTAGACTTTGAAGGGAATTCATAATTTTAGAGCATCTGGGGATTATGATAATGATTGTACCAATCCTATACCACCCCTATGTACACAGCCTGACCAAGTTATAAAAGGTAAACAGCTTATAAGAGTACCTTTATAAAATCTGTTATCACTAGCAGAAATGGTAGATCTTTACTACTGGCTCAAGTTTTTTGGTTCTTGACACTATGATTTGATCCAGAATGAAGACAATGTGGTTATCATCCATCTAGTGTTAGTTACAGTTAAGACAGCGTTTAAAGCTCGGTGATATCCAAGTCTTACATGAAATAATGAAACCAAAGAACAATCGCAAATGTCATGTTACACAGTTTAATTTAATGCAATACTAGAAGAAAAAAAATCACTCTAGTAACCTTACTTCTTGTTTGTTTGCTAGGGGGTGCTAGTATTATTCAGTGCCACATTCTTAACGACAAGAGACACATATTAACCAAAGACACAAATAATAATGTGGCGTACTGGGATGTCTTGAAGGTAAGTACTTAGGTTTTGGACTAAACATCTACTGTTGAATGATTAATTATTTTGTGCTTTTTTTATATATATATATATTTTTTTTTTAGTGCATGAGATTCCTGTGGTAGAAAGTAAGTCATCTTTCTGTCCCAAGACATAATGCAAAGATATTTTTTTTTAAAGGGGAGGGGGCATTTCTCAGCTTTTCTACATCTTTACCTGACATGAGGCTGGATATTGAAATCTTTGTTCACCTGAGATTCAGACTCTTGAGTTCTTTCCTGAAAATACTAATGTTTGTTTTGATTGGGGTTTGTTTTGAAGAGGTCTCTTAAAGGCCCATGGGCATGTCTGCCCAATGCAGTAAGGAAAGTTAGAAGGAAGCATGACTCCCACCTAGTGTTACTTGCTCCTGCGAGAAGAGAGAGCCTGGGCTTGGCATTTCTTTATCTTGCTGTACCCAATGATTGGTTAGAGGAGGGGGAAAAGAGTGCAGAGAGAAAGGACTGGAATTCCACATCAGTGAGATGGTCAGCAATTTTCTTCTCTTGCAAAATCCTGTTTGAAATTATAAATCTTTTTATCTTTTTTCATCCTGAACTGTGCAGTGCCCCAGCCAAGATTCAGTAAATAAAGCACGCTCAGCTAACTTACTGAGTTGCTGACTGAAGTGAGAAAGAAGGGAATTAATTTTTAGTACAAATCTACATTCTCCAACTTATGTAGATTACTTCTCTGGAAAAGTGAATAGCTTTTCTTTCCTTCAGTTTACAGTTGGTATGTATTCAAGGACAGCATTAGATCTCAGGGCCAAAGTCAAATGCTGATGTTAATTTGTACTGTGTGCTTTCAATCAATTCTTTCTCTTTTGTTAGTAAGCTTTCCAGAAGCATCTCTTAGATATATTTAAATACATATTCACTTTACAGATGGGGTTACTTCCCAGGTCAAAGTGTCATATTATGCGTAGGATCACTGCGCTGTAAAGCTGAGTCTCCTTATTGAGGGAGGTTTTCTTACCTGTAGTTGCACCCTTTGGTCTTTTCTTCCTGTAACTTTTCCTAGATTTTGAGTAAATAATTCTTGCAAGGTTAAAAACCTTAGAGTTTGCTTAAAGCACCTATTTTCAGGTTTCAGGATGATTCTGCAAGTGGACTACAAGAATTTTGATGTTAACAGACTTGCTGTTAACTTGAGACTTGCTGAGGAACTTGAGAAATAAAAGTGTAAAATAAAACATATAAACTAAAATAGAAAAACGAATCTGCGTATAAATTCACTCACCGCTGTTCCCATTGCAGTAGTTGAGCTGAATTTCTTGCTAGATTTGCAACAAATATTGGCATTTGTTGGAGAGTTGTACTGAAATATTTATACTGATGAGGAGAAGAATGGCAGAGGGTGCTAGAAGACAGCTGTATGCTCACCAGTAGGGAAAATGTTTTTTATTAATGTGACATAATACTTCCATACCTTTCCACTGGCTTGATATCACTACCTCAGAAATAAGTAGTAAATAAGCAATAAAAATTACTTACCACATAAACTATTGTTCAGTTTTTTGAGAAAAAATTTGAACCTTTAATTTGTGTGTTTCTGGACCACAGTACTTATGGAGAAATCTAAAGTCATAATCATTCCAAGTGTATATGAAAGTCAATAAAAGATTTCAGGTGTTGTCCGACTCAATACTCAGAATTTTAAAATTTGTGTATTTCTTTGGCTGTACAGGCATGTAAAGTTGAAGACCTTGGGAAGGTAGATTTTGAAGAAGAAATTAAGAAGAGATTTAAAATGGTGTATGTGCCAAACTGGTTCTCAGTAGACTTGAAAACTGGGGTGAGATACAACTCCTAAATATGTTGTTCTAATGTTGGTTTTAATATATTTTCATACACTGTTTGTTCACAAATGTTTGAGTATGTTATAACTTTTGTAGAATGAACATCATTTATCTGTTGGATTGGATTTATTTTGAAACAAAACAAATTTTGCCTTAGTTCTTAATAACCTGAATAACGGAATTGTTTTTTTTCTTGTAGTAGCCAATACCAATTATGAATTAATACAGTTTGGTAAACAAAGTGTGCGTTTAGAAATTCTTTGTTCTGTAATCCCAGCTAAGTATGAACAAAATAAATTTACAGACTTATTTAATACAAAACAACTATTGCATTCCTCTTCCTGGTGGTCTTTTTCCAACAGATGTTGACAATTACTTTGGATGAAAGTGACTGCTTTGCAGCCTGGGTTTCAGCAAAGGATGCTGGATTTAGCAGTCCAGATGGTTCTGATCCAAAATGTAAGTTTTAAGTAATATTAATGTTTTATTGAGACAAAAAAAAAGCAGAATAAATTCCAGTGTTTATGTTTTAAATTATGTCAGTGTCACATGTGTCAGTAGCTGGTTGGATTTTAGGGCTTATTTTCTTGAGACTAAATTCTGCGGAGGATTCTCCAATGAGAATGTTTCCTTTTTTTTCTGAAACATTTCAGCCGTGCTTAGGTTTTCTATTTAACTTGAGTTTAGACCTTCAAGAAGGAAAAGGGAAAGAGTAATATTACTAAAATTGGGACTATTACCTAATCTAGAGAATGTTACAACATGTGAGTGATCCAACAATAGTGATTTGAAAATCAGCTTTTTCTGAAAGGTTGTAATGTATAGCTCTGAGATTCTGCTAAGTAGATTTCTGTGCCCATAAATAGTTTGGTTTGGGAACAGAACTACTCAAACTTTTGGGAAGCTTTTCAGCTGTGGATCAAATGTAGAACATCACAATGCCGAAGGTTTTCACGTAACTGAAGTTCTGCCTCGCTATATCTTGACAGTAAACCTTGGAGGGCTTCTGCTACAAGCACTTCTGGAGTATTGGCCTAGAACACATATCAATCCAATGGATGAAGAAGAAAATGAAATAAATCATGGTTAGTATTTTAATATTTTCCTTTTTTTTTTTTTAGGATTTGGTTATACATTCTGTTTATTGTTATTTATGTTTCTTTAAAACATACAGCTTGATTTGCTGTCTTATAACTGTCTCTGTATGTGTTATAGCCTTTAGTATTTTCAATGCTTTTAAATTTGCTTTGCACTCAAATTTCCTGAGTAGCTTTCTTCTTGTGAAAGTGTCAGCAAAAATCTTAAGAACTTTACTTTAAAAAAAAAAAAAAAAAAAAAAAGTAGGTTACTATAGGATTCTGAAGTTACAGAATTATGATGCATTGATGAAGAAAAAAAAATACTGGCAAAACTAAGGCTTGGGTTGGAAAAGAAACAGCCTTGATAATGACAGCAAAGAGCAATAGTTCAGTTATTCAACATCAGCCAGTATTCTCTTGACATAGTTCCAGTTTGCTTCTAGGTATTATGAGCAATATAAAATAAAAATTTATTGGAAAAAATATATTCAATGGATATTAGAATAATACATGGAGTAGGTCTGTACAAAGCCACCTTAGAGTGGTGTTTTAAGGTAATAAAGCTCAGTATGATCAGGCATAAGATAAAAAGCCCAACTATGTAAAACGTAAGATAGTGACTGAATTGGACAGAATAAGAGAGATTGTATAACTACTCAGTTTGTGGAATATTTTAAAATTAATTCCACTGAGATCAGAGTTGACTGAAAAGTCTTATCTTTGGCAATTAAGAAATTACTTTCTACAGATAATACAAGTAAGAAAACGGTAAGCTCAGCAATATCTTGCCATTTTGTGACGAAGATTGTGCCAAGAGCTAGCTACTTCCTTCTTTCAAGAGTGATCTCCATGGAGAGTTACAGCACTTGGCAGGCTTATCTGGATAAAGTTGCTGATTCTCATACTTTTGTGTATTGACAGTCTACAGCTTGAGAGCCAGGCAATATATGGGAAGTTTAACTCAAGCTTTTGTGTTATCAGAACACTGATGCTGTGCTACTTATTTCAGTGAATAGTTTTGAGTTAGTGGAATGTTTATTGAGTATTCACTACTGAATCAGTCTTCATTTTCCCTTTCAAAAGTAACAGTTAACAGGATAGGACAAGGGGTAATGGGTTTAAATTAGAGGGAGGTAGATTTAGATTAGATATTAGAAAAAAATTTTTTACTATGAGAGTTGTGGAGCACTAGAACAGGTTGCCCAGAGAGGTGGTGGATGCCCCATCCCTGGAAACGTTCAAGGCCAGGCTGGATGAGGCTCTGAGCAGCCTGATCTGGTTGGAGATGTCCCTGCTCCTTGCAGGGGGGTTGGACTGGATGGCCTTTGAAGGTCCCTTCCAACTCTAGCCATTCTATGATTCTATGATTCTAAGAACCTGGCACTGAGCAGTGACTTCAGAAGATGAAGTATGCTTGTTAGACACTGAAACTTGTGTGAAGAGACAAGAACTTAAATATATATATGTATGTGTGTATGTCTCTCAGTTGTTAACAGAACTGTTATGAAGAAATCTTTCAAACTTAGGATTTTTCATTTGCTCTACTTTCAGTATCATATTCGTGTCTTCTAATACAGAATAGGTTTTCTTTTTTGGTTCTTTGCTTGATATGATTTTTGACCTTTCTTTCACTACATGTGTTGCTGGTCAGAAAGCTAAGGAATTATTCATCTCATGAGACAATGCCATTTCAATTTCTTATGTTGCTTGAATTCAACATCATGTTCAAATACAGTAATCAGATGCTGCAGTGTAATCAAGATAATCTTTCTCAAGTGAAAGGAAGGCAACTAAATACTTTTATATAGTGTTTCAAGGTTACTGAATGGTGACTAGAAGCTGTGCGCTTCGAAAGGTGCATAAATAGTGCTGATTTTTCATTAATCATATCCTGAGCATCTCATGTGGAATCAGGTTCTTCAGTGTTTGAAAACCATCCTCCTGTAAGTAGCTAAAAATAAATTGAATTTAGAATGCAGTAACTTCAAGGAAATGTAAGTCTGAGCTTTACTAGTAAACTGTTTTGATATTTGGCAAATCCAGGTAGAAGGGCAAAGCGAACATCCTTCAGAGTTCTGTACTGTCAGTGGAGGGGGGAAAAATAGTGTAATCTCAGCAGAATCTCTTTAGTTGATTTCTAATATGAGTTTTGTGCAATTTGACAAATCCTCAGAATTCTGTTGAGGAACTAGAGAAAACTAGTAACCAGGTTTTGGCTGATGAGCTCTCTTGCCCTTTTCTTTAAAGGCTGTTGAAAGAGGCCTTCCACAAACCTGTATTGATCTCATTCCTCTCTAGTGTTTCTTTTAATATACTTGCAATGTGTTGGAAATGGGGATTTTCTTATTTTTTATGAAGTTTATGATTTTGTTAATTTATAAAATACATTAGCTGTAGATGGAAAAGACACTTTTTGGTCTACGTGTACCTATTTTTAAGACCTAGTGCAATCTCACTGTAGTGTATACTTCTTTCTAGCAGTGAATGGTGAGCAGGAGAACAGAGTCCAGAAAGGAAATGGATACTTTCAAGTGCCACCACATACACCGGTTATTTTTGGCGAGGCTGGAGGACGCACTTTGTTCAGGTATAAAAACTCAAGAGTGTAAATTCAGTGGTTAAACAATCACTTCATTTGTGCAAGCAGAAATATCAAAATGTAATACTTCTATCTGTTTTGGTACTGTGTATTCAAGACACAACCTTGACAGGCAAAATAAGCAGCTGTTAGTGATAATTTTGCATTGTCCAACCAAATATGTGAATTTGAATGTCAACAAGGCGTGGAGTTTTACTGTGGTAGTTGTATGTTGTTATTAGTTGGGTGTCTTTGAGATATTTTTGGGTGCCCTCTTCCTGCAAGCTGAATGACCTTAGCTTTAGAATTAGATTGTGCTACTTCAGATTCTTGTAGAACTTCTCTTACGGGTCTGTTGTGGTGGTCTTTGAGCCCTAATGACTCAAGCAGGACATCCTGCTCACAAGAGAGTTGGTTTCTGCTCCCCAAATTCAAACTGACCCATTAGAAGGTCCTCAGCTCTGGCAGGGAGGAGCACAGGTTCTGTATTGTAATGTGTACGTATGGATTACCCTTCTCCTCCTTTTTGTTCTACATGGAAAAGCCTAATTATGATACGTGATACTACAGAGACAGTTTAATAGTGCTGCAAAACAACTGCCAAGCTTTCAAATACCGTGAAGCATTTAATATTTACTGACATAGTGGAGTGGTTGGTTTTTGTTGTTTTTTTTTTTTTCCCCACAGTATCAATATTTACATTGTAGCTGGGGCTTAATATTTGCATCCATTCTGTACTGATGCATCTTACACAGCTTGTTCTCAAGACAACACTGAAGAGATACCATTGGAGGGAGCAAGCTGTACTTATTGGACCTAAAAGGTGGCTTGCAGGAATCCCTGACAAAATGTTTGATTGGAATTTATAAAATTGTATGTGGCTTAGTTTCACCATTGTATGTGTGCATTTCTTAAAATTGGCTAAATTCTTTCAATTTGGTGAGAGCTTAGCAGACACTCTAAGTTCATTTTTTCCAAGCAGAACAGAATTGCTTTATGCCAAATGCCTTTCCCCTTCTGACAGTTTTGTACTTCAACACACAATATACACAATCCACAAGCAAAGTATTTTTTTAATTTCTCTGTGCCATATCCTGTAGTCTCCTGAGATACTTCTCCCTGTTTCTGCTCTAGGGATTGGTCTTCCTCCTGCAGCTGCTTTTTCTGATCTTTACAGAAAATGTGATCACTTCCCCAATAAGTTTGATGATGCGAAGGGCCAGCTAATGAAGTTCAAGCTCCCTGCCCATTAGAAGGGCAGATCCTCTCCTGAAAGCTTTTTAATGCACATTACAATAATTGTTTTCATTCACAAAGGTTATTTCTGTATGTCATAGGTTATTATGTCGGGATTCAGGTGGTGAAACTGAATCTATGCTTCTTAATGAAACTGTGCCACAATGGGTAATTGACATCACTGTGGATGTAAGTATAGATTTTGCCTTTTTTGTTGTTTTTTCTTTTTTTAAGGTGAACTACAAATCTTTTAACTGTACAGAATCTGAAATGACATTTTAAATATTGACTCTATTTGTATTTAAAATAAGAGGTCTCCAGGTTTGTATTTAAGACCCTTTGAGATTCATTATTTTTTGATGTGTCCACTGTTGCTCGCTCTCTTTTGACAGAAAGTCTTTGAAAAGTAATTCAAAGCGTTATGCATAATTGGTATCCTTTTCAAGTGTGGAGCTCAGGAACAGAGAATAGTCTTCATATTACTGCAGTCTTTTAATACTAGTTGATTTTTTTGGAATAAATGATAATTTATATTCAAAAGCTAGATATAATATGTGCATCATCTAAATTGAAGCATCTGAGGAGTATGAGTAATTTGGAAGTTGGCTACTGTGGTGATGTTGATTAAGAATCTCTCTTAGTTTTTGATAATTAGGAACTGAATATACTTCACATACCAGCTGGTAGAAATAGGAGCTGAAAATCGTTCATCCTAATTAACACTTTTCAAATTTGTTTCCTTCTAGAAAAATATGCCCAAATTCAATAAGATTCCCTTCTACCTCCAACCTCATTCATCATCAGGGGCAAAAACTCTGAAGAAGTAAGTTAATGCATATTTGCATTTATTATTTTTTACTAAAATATACTAATTACATGTATTTATATTATCTTTCTTATTTCTAACTGTGATGAATAGTAGCTTTTTAAAAGGAAAAGGGACAAAACCGGACTATAGGGAATGCAAGACAGTTTGCCCATCATGGTAGCTGTAACTGGGAGCCATACAGGTCAGAAATCAATACAGGTCCTGAGATCTGAAGTCAGTGCCATGGACAATATGCGTAGGTAGACAATAAGCTGGATTGTCTACGCATGCATCATACAGAAACAAGAAGTTGCTGCGTATTACTTGAGAATGCCCTTCTGTCAATGTGCTAGGGTGAACAGTATGTTCTGGCTTAGCTCTTTCTTTATTCCATATCCTCTGTCCTTCTCTTACTAAGCCCTTTTCTGTTGAAAGAATTAGGGTTGTGTACAATACTCTTCATCTGAGGTTGGATTTTTAATTCAGTCTTTTGAATATCTTACCACTTTTCTGAGTCTACTTTGCTGTATGAATCTTTGGATAAATCACAGAATTACCATGATTGGAAAAGACCTAAAAGATCATCCAGTCCAACCATCACCAATACTTCTCAGCTAAATCATATCCCTCAACACAACATCCAAACATTTCTTGAACACCCCCATGGTCGGTGACTCCACCACCTCCCTGGGCAGTGCATTCCAGTGCCTGACTACCCTTTCTGAGAAGTAATATTTCCTATAGCTATTATGGTCATAGTATTCTGGGTTATCCTCATAATTCCCTATTAAACTTATAATATAAAGAACTTACCTGTGTATTTGCATATTAAGGTATTCTGAAGATAAGAAATACAGTTTCTCATGGTTTTTTTTTTTTTTCTGCCAAACTTTGCTTACCTTACGTAGAGACCGACTGTCAGCAAGTGATATGCTTCAGGTGAGAAAAGTGATGGAACACGTGTATGAGAAAATCATAAACTTGGATAATGAGTCTCAGACAACTAGCTCTTCCAATAATGAAAAAGCAGGAGAACAAGAAAAAGAGGAGGACATTGCTGTGCTAGCAGAGGAGAAGATTGAACTTCTGTGCCAGGACCAGGTAAGTTAGTTGGGCATTTTAGGCTGTGAACAAAAGCAATGTCTAGCAATGAATCAGTTGTGAATTTCTGAATACTGAGCTTAAAATATGCTATAGATTATCTGTTTAAGTAAATGTTTTGACATCATGTTAACTGACTGCTGACACAAGTTCAGACAGTTGCAGATAGCTGGATCACAGAATGTATATAGTATGCCTGCTTAGTTTGGTTCTGACTGATGGCCTTTATAGGATTACGTACTCATACTTAACAAATGGACTTAATACAATTCCATAGAGTTCCATTTCTAGCATTTTTGGAATGTTTTGGATTCTAAATTTCTATCAGAGTTTAAAATTTGTCCAAAATCATGAATTGTCTACTAAGTATAGTAAGTGCATCAAGATTAAATATTGAGGAGGTGGTTGCAACATTAAGTTATATGTTACATTAGTCAAGTCTTCCAGGAATGGAGCAGGTTTAATTGCTGGCTGAAAAATCTGAGCCTTTGCATTGTTCATCTTTTGATATCAGTTCACCTGTGGGATTGTTTTGCCCAGCCAGTGTCGTATCTTTGAATTTCTGACAATCTGACAGATTTGTGGAATAAAAGATGAATTTTTACTATTTAGGTTTTGGATCCGAATATGGACCTTCGCACTGTAAAGCACTTCATTTGGAAGAGTGGTGGGGATCTGACGCTTCATTATCGCCAGAAATCGACGTGAAGGGAGCGGTGGACCCAAATGGTTACTGATTTACTTGACCATACTGTTCTGGTTCCAAGAGTAGTACTACAGAAGCCCACTGAACCCCTAAGGTAGATGAGACTTCTAATGACTCAGTATGGACAGAAAGTATACGTTTAATTGAAGTGACTAATAGATCTGTAATATAGAGGAAAAAAAAAAAATCTATATGACTTAAACTAAAGTCTGTCCTACTCTCAGCCAATGAGATGGGAAGTCCCCGAGTGGAGTGGTTCACGTTGTGTGAGGTGTACAGACAATGGATGATAATCCAGTGCAGACTTTTGCTTCCTCCTTTTTTTTGCTTTTGTTTTTTCCAGAACATAATATCTTCATCTGCTCATGCTTGATATGAAACTGTTTAGGCCATATTAGTCGCTGTGTTCACGATAGAATTCAGAACTGCACACAAGTTATTTTTAGTACATTCCATTCATAAAGTTCCTACAATGATTTCTCACAGGTTACTCAAACATCTCTACCACTTAAAGAAATTTGGAAAAGAAAACCAACCGAAAATAGGTATTGCATACTTGAAAGAATTGGTCCAATTAATTGCCAATGAAGGGTTAACGTTAGACTTATTTTAATCCTGCAACTCAGCTGTTGCTTTAGAGAGCTATTGACATGCAGAGTAAGAACACTAGATAAATATTGTAGCAGGGTCAGTCCAGTGATGCTGTGCATCATAACAGAGTGAACGTGCTTTGCAGCAACTTAGAGATTTTTTTCTTTTTTTTTTTTTTAAATATATATAACTACTTCCTGCACTGTCCTAGGTGTTCTGAAGACGCACTAGTCTAATTTTTGGTAACTGTGCTCCAAAACTATGTGACATTTTGTTAAAACTTCAGATTGTTCTGAAAATAACTTCCTATGTTTAATGTTAAACTTTAGAAACTTCTTGGCAGATTTCATATTCATGATATAAAAATACTTATTCTTCTTTTCTGATGTTTTATATGCAGTTGTTCTTTTGTTATAGATTTATGCGGATCTTCTTTTCACTGTTATTTCTAAAAATCTGTGACTGTCATAGACTCATAGTAAGTCTTTTATAGAGTTTAACTTATTGGGGGGAGGGGGTAAAGGCATTTCAACTTTCCGTGGGAAGATGTGGGGCTGTCCCAGGAAATCATTTGCAGCCAGAACAAATTACAAATCCTCGTAAAGAAATTGCATTAAGAAATGACTCTTGTCTGAAGCACAAGTGCCTTCAAAGGGCAGTATATTATAGGAGTTTCTTCAGGAGACATAAGCTCTTGCCTTTCCTGTATCTTGCTATCAAGATTTAGGTTGAGGCCTAAAGAAAGTCCCAATAAATTGTATTACTGGCATTGTACTGGTCAAACAAAAAGTAAAATATTTTTCATTGTCTTTTATTTGGAAAAAAATAGTCAAGTCATTACCTTCTGCACTCTTAACCGAGCTAAACAAACTCACTGCTCAAACAAAAAATATGGTTCAGAACTAAGCTAGCATGTCTTTGTCTCTTCAGAGTCAGTTTCAGTTTTTAATCCCCCTTTCTGTGTGCTCAGTTTGACACAATTGTGCTATAACTGCACATTTTTAGTGATATTTGTAAATTAAATGGTTAAACAGAAGTGTAACTATTATTGATCAATTGTCCTGACTTGTATTTATTAATAGCAAGGGTCTATGCTTGTTCCAATAGGCACTGTTTGGGTTTGGTGGTTTGTTGTTTGTTTTTGTGGTTTTTTTTCCTGGTTGTCTTGCTGTCCTCTTGTATACATTGGAGTTGTTCCCAGTAATTTTGCTTGAAATCAGCCAAGGTTGTAATTTTTCTTCTTTTTTTTTCTTTTTAACCATCCCAAAACACAGTTTCAGGAAAGATTGACAGAAGAGTCTGCAATGCCAGAAGGGTAAACGATGTTTCACAATTGTATAGAATAAAAGGCTTTAGTTAAAATATTTTCCAGTTGTTTTGTGTATTGGATTAATTATGCAATTTCAGAGCTTGGACCATTGCCACTTCATGGTTGTACTAAAAAGGACTTCAAAGTCCTTTGAAGCCTCAGTCATGGAACGGCTGAAGAAACTGCAGTGCCTTAATAAATTCCCTTAAAGCTGATCTTGTAACATGGTGAGATCGAAGCATTTAGCAGGCATGCAAGCCTTCAAATACAAGCTCTGAGTTCCTGTTGAGGTGGAGAATGTGCTGGAGTAATGCTGTTTGCATTTGGTTTTGGTTTTTTTTTTCCTTTTTTTTTTTCTCCTACTCCCTTTTAATATCTGTCACCTTTTCTGGAACTGTGCTGTCTGTATGCATCCTGAAGGCAAGAACAGGAGAGGCCCCTGCACGGCGTTAAGGAGTTAACGTGAGAGTCGCAGCTCGTTGGGGCAATGTGAACAGAGAGCGAGCCAGTTTGCTACAATCAAAGGAAAGTATTGCTTTGTAGAAATTTATTTAATTTCCAAGTTCATAACAGAGAGGAGTTGTAAATCTGTTGTTTAGTAGTGTACCCTGTCTCCCAGAAAAACATTTGTCTATTGCAGGCAATTTTTTTTTCTTTTCTCTTCAGGTGGGGTAGTGCTGAGAACTGAAGGGCAAGGCTGAGTAGTTGCAGCCCAAGTGCAGGTATCATTTTAGGAAGAGAAGAACTGTTTGCCTAATCCTTGCTGTAATACTTGAGCTTCCACTTGCCTCTTTGGATGTAATGTCTGCCAAACTCAAATCCTCAGGTTTGACTATTAATGTTAGGGAGCATCTTGGGTCTGGAAGCTTGTCCTGTTGTGTCTGGCCATCCCAAACCCTGTGCAGTGCCAAGGCTCTCACCCACTGCAGTACCAGGCACTGTATGGTGACATCCTCCTCCCCTTGTGTTTTGCCCCCCTGAGATAATCCTTCTAGTGTCTGCAAAAGGAATATCGCTGTCAGGTTTGTAGATGCTATCAAAGTTTACAGAAGCAAACAAGGTAATATACAGCTCTCCTGCTTATCTACAAACAGAAGCTATTTGGAACAGCACCCGACTGTTGGGTGGGGTTTTTTGTTTGGGTTTTGTTGTTTGTTTTTTTTTTTAAACATTTGTTTTAAATCTCAAATACAAAAGTGCATTATTCAAGCCATTCAGTCTTCCACAGCCAGTCTGCTTGTTTCAGACTAATGTAATATTTTATCTTTTATTTTAGAACTGGCCTATCCTCACAGGCCTTATGAGGTACGCTTCTTTCAGCAGTGATACCTGGTCGTTCCTTTCCCGAATTTTCCTTGAATTAAGCTGGCAGCAGCAGTGAGATACAGAAGCTCCAGCTTGGTCTACAGCACATAGTTCTTCATCAGAGGCGATGGCTCTGCTGCTGTCTACGCTTGCAGCAACAGCAGGAAGGCAGAGAGGGGGCGTGTGGCTCCAGGAGAACCAGATCCTGTCTCCCTGCAGTGTGAAACTTGGCACCAGCTGCTCTCAGGAGCTTCTGCCACTCTCTGTAGGTTATATTTTCAAACTAAGACATTCTCATCAGCTTTCTCACCTCAAGAGTATTTTCCACTTCTTTGTTTCAGCAGGTAGGTAGCTTGAGTAGTCTTCAGATTGTCAAAAGAAAAGGAATGTGATGAGGAGGTTAAAACTCTTCACCTCATTTAGCATTTAAATGATATTATAGGTTAGGAGAACACAACATATTACTGCTACAGGTTTAACATGCTATTTGGTTTTCAAAAGGGCTCCGTTAGACACTTGTTCTTTTGGATGTTATGAAAAAGAGAATCAAGTCTTCATAAATATAAACCAGCCTTCCACCTCCCCTCTTAAGATCCAATTAACAAAGGAGGCTGGACACAGACTGCCATCAGCGTTAAGCCATTTATTACTGTGACATTTGAATTTGGTATGAGTTGTGACATTCCCTGCTCTTAAATTTCTAAAGCATTACTTCACTTTTCCCAGCTCAAAAACAGTTTTGACAGAGGTATAAGCCTAGAACCAGTCTTAAATAAACACCACCACCATGAATAGCTCACCTAGATGTTTTCAGACTCTGAGAAAAAACAAAGTTATCAGTAGCTTAAATTACATCCCTTTTAGTGTTTGGCTGTTCACACTTGTAGCAGTCAGTTGGGGAAAGATGAAATCTATTTTAGCAGTACAGGAAAAGAAATCTGTTCACTATTAACAGAGTTCAAATCTCTTAACTCCACTGCCTGTGGTTAGGGCTTAATGCATTCTTCTTGAAAGCAAAAGGTGTTTTGACCATCCTGTTCAGAGCTACTGAATCTTACGTGAAAACAGTACGAAGGAGTATAAAGGACAGCTTTTCTGTCAGAGTATACTCAGCTGTAGACCTCTTGTGGGGCAACTTTGTGTGCCCTTTTGCTGAAGCTGAGCTATCCCAGGCCAGTCTTTGTGACCCAGACTCCCCCTCCTGCTTTCTTAGTGGATTTCAGCCTCATCACTCATTTCACTTACTCATCTCCACAGGGCAGAGTGTAGAAACAGATCAGGAGACAGAGCAGAGAAATTAGACAATACCACACTAGAAAGATAATTATATTCTAGTTTACAGCTTAAAAATGCATCTAATGGGGTACCCAGTTCTCTTAATTTACAGAAGATTTTCACCACAGTAACTGTACCAGCTCTAGTGAAGTTATTCCCCATCAGCAGCTTTAAAGTCTCAGGGTAAGTTGCTGTCCTGAGGGGTATAAAACCACCTGCATATGGGTTTTTTTTTGTGTTTACTAGTTGTAGATAACTACAAACAAACTAAAAAAGCTACAAAGAGCAATAGATGCTGCTGCACTTCCATGCCCGTGTCTTAAACTTAATGATTTGTATAAAAATAGAAATGGGTAAACAGGAGAGCACAACTAAAGAAAAGCTATTTGTGTGTCACTACAGAAACCAAGATACATTCAACTCCACTGAAAACATTAATCACCATGAAAACACATGGGCCTGACTTAAAATCACCTTTGACTTCAGTTTGTTTCAATCCCCCCTCCTTTTATTTTTTTTTTTTTTTTTTTTTTTTTTTTTTTTTTTTTTTTTTTTTTTTTTTTTTTTTTTTTACAGAAAAGCCACTATTAAGACGACCAATATTGTTTTCACTTTACAACTGTGAAGACAAGCCTGTGGTACAAAAATTCATTTACATTGATTTTAGAGATGCCTACACTTTTAAGGTCAGTTTAATTTGGATCATCAACGTTTTCATTTAAAGAAAAAAAAAAATACACATTCTATAATCTTATTAAAAGCCTATTAGTTTTTGTCCAGTTCTACACCTGATTTCTGCTACCATTTCCATCTTATTTTAGCCACTCCCCTTACCAATTTTCCTTAAAATGGGCTTATTTCCAGAAAGCATTACACTGTTGAGCAGGTATGAGTTGATGCCATTCCAGAAATGAGGCCAGAGGCCTAAAGGAAATCTTGAAAACACTTACCAAAATAAGCAGAAGCATCACTGTTTGACATTAACTTTTCAGTGCCTACTAAAGCATCTGCTGCTGGCATGTTGAAGGAGGCAGATGAAGAGAAGCTGGACACTTTTGTTAAGTCGGTGAGTTCAGGAAATGGAACGCCAGAGACATCTAGAAATCCTGAAGAAGAAAGCAAATATTACAGGACTGTTTTAGAAGTAACACAAAATTCCAGATTGAAGTCAGTGAAGTCCCATCTCCCTAAATGCAAATAAATTTAACCTGACGTCAATGGACTTTGGCAGAACGTTACCCTCAGTCAGGCTCACAGGCCCCAAGCTCTACAGCTCTGAAATCCAGTGAAGTAAACCATTTTAAGGAAAACAACCACCAGTGCTCATAGTTCTGCATTTAAGTCTCAAATGTGTTTAAGACCTGATTAGTTCATTCGGATATTCCCTGAAGAACTGCTGAAAAAAAAAAAAAAAAGCACCTAAGAAAATATACCTGGATCCATAACTCTCTGGAGAGGAGGAGGAGGAGAAAGTGAGCTTTCTGGTGAATAACCACTCATTTCCTGATCCGAGTTCATAACTACTTCAGAGTTGTCACTCTGAGAAGTAGGTGCCAGTAACGGAGTCTGAAATAACAGAGTGAGAAGAAAAAACATCTTTTTATATTGAAAGCTTCACCTGAAGACAACCTTCCTGTGAAAGCATTCTGCCTCAGTCTTCAGGGATTCAGAGAGAACCTGTGATGCCAAAACTGATAGTCAGGCCACAATTAGGACATGTTCCAACGCAGCCTTTTAAAGCCTGTACTTCATTCTTGTAAGTGTATTTTATTTCCTAGTGAACAGGGCATTTTCTCATGTGGTTCTCATGGACTGATTCTATTCTATGATACAGCTGTAGAATGCAAGTCTTCAAAACAGAAAGAAAATATCTGGCAAAAATTTGTAGCAGCCAACACTGGTAAAAGAGTAATTAGAATGTCTGTAATTGGACCCAAATACAGTGAGGAATATGGAAGAATACCAGCTGAAAGTTAAGAGGAAATTCAGGGTACAGCTCAGCAAATGGAGTTTCTCTCTCATGCCACTATTCCTGGCATCTGCTCAGCGTCATCAGTTCTCACCTTCCCTTCACTTAACTCCATTTTCTTCAAGCAGTTTTGTATGCTGTACTCAAAAACATTCCAACAAGTAGAACGTTTTGAAACTCCAGGGAACTCAGCTGATTTCTTACATACCTCTGTGTAACCATTAGTAGATGGTACAGGAGTTCCAGCCTCCGGTGAGGGTGAAGGTGGTTTGCTTTCTGGCTTTTTCTTCGATACTACAGACTGTGTTGGAATTCTGTGCAAATAGCCGTACCCAATACCACATCCTAAACTGTATGAGGAAAGTAAAACAAAACTTGGGAAAAAAAAGGTATTCTTAAGGAAAAAAAAAAAACTAGTAAGCATTTTAAATTTTAACTCTTTAAAACAAAGAGTTTCAGTCTTTAACCTATAGCAAGAAATACCTACCTGCAAGAATCATTTCACTTATTGTACACAAGGAGCACTCTGCAATTTACATTTAGACATACATAGCTTAGCTTTCAGTTGATTATTTTCATATCTTTACAAAATACATGATCTGACCTGATGTGGATTTTGTTCTTGCTTTAACTGCATGTTTGACTGAGAATGCAGCTAGTCAATCTGCTGCCAGGGAAGCCAACACAGGTTTGGCCATTGGTTTCAGCTGAAACAGGATTAGATCCAGAACATGCCCAATTCCTAGTTCTAAGCTAGGGGTTTTTTTTTATGGAAAGAGTAACAGTTTTGTGTGACAAGTGTAAGGGAACAAGGTTTAACTTGAAAATAATAATAATAATGATTACAGCTCATTATTAATAATAATACTCTTAATAGGAGCTCATTTACAGTGGGTATATAACCTGTCATCAGCCAGTGACTGTCCGGAGATCAGTACCTTCCTTCTCCACCCCAGGCTCCATTGGGAGTCACAACTACCTCTCGAATGGAATCTGCTTCAGTGTTATAAACCATCAGCTTCAGTGGCTTCCCCTCATGGGATTCAATCAGCGAAAAGAAATCCTCTGACTAAGGGAAAAAAAAAATTAAAAAATGTAGTCATTACTAAACTCAAACATGTAAGACAAGGAGGTTGAAGCAAGTTAGTATTTTATGCATTTACTTCAACATGAGACGTTAAAAACCCAAAGACAGACAAAAACTCACTAGTGTAGTTTGATCTTTAGACAACTTTCTTCTTGTCAGATTAAAAAAGATAATGTTTACCTCAACCAGAAAGTATCTGTCGTAAATATCAGCCTCCCAAAACTACCCACAAACATTTGATGCACACACTACTAGTTTTATTAAAAAAAAACCCAACAAAAAAACCCCAAACCCTACAATATCTTGGCAGGCTTGAAGACAATCAGTACTTGGAGAAACACATGTCCTACCTCCTGAAGAATCTGATCAGATCCAACAACGTAGTCGGTGTACGGCTGGAGACCAGCTAGAGCTGCAGGAGATGCAGGTTCAATATCCTGTGAAAGAACGATACGTGTCATCTGCACTGGCAGCAGGATAAATTACCCCAAGATCAAAAAGGAAAGCACACTCTCAAAACAACAGAAGGAAAGAACATTTTGTTTATGAGACAAAACAGAAGTCCTTGAACAGTCCGTACATCTAGGTGTGACATCTTGTAAAACACACACACAGAGTAAGACAGATCAAGATACTACCAATTCAACATGAGATACTCTGAAGATGTTAAGAAGTTGCATTTATTTCAGCATCCAAAAGCATAATAAAAGATTAATGTCAGTCCTTCCTAGGCTGTTCTACTCTTTCAGCTCCCTTTCTTAAAATTAAGATTACTTTCTGGTGCTTTTTGCAACATTAATATTACTTTGATGAAGTTTAGCCAAAAGAGAGACACCTATCGAACCAGAATAAGAATCAATGGCAAAAGCAAAAGATGAAAAAACACTTTCTCCCCATCACACACTACTTGGTCGGGTTGGGATGGAGCTATTTTTCTTCATAGCAACAGGCAACACTAACAATCACCCACTACTTGTCCTTATTCAAATAGCTCAGACAAACTTTCAAGACTGTTCCCTTCTTCTGTGTGATTTCAGCGTTGTACTGCTAAATACAAGTTACTTCTAAACATGACACTCTAGAACAAGGTTGGATGAACACTAACAAGCCACCAAAGAATTCTGTCTCACCAAAACATGCCACACGTGTTCATTGGCTCCCTGGAAACTGCAGAACCTCACGCTGGCTCCAAGAAGACCTTGTCCTCCCCACATGTTACTGGGGATCACCTCCACCTCTCTTATTTTCATGGTTTTGATATTATACACTTCCAGCTTCACTACTTTTTCAGCATTTGCCTTCAGCAGATCTTTCAACATATTGTTTTCTTTATTCTGTAGGGCACAGGAAGAGATGTATGATTAACATGATTTCTGTTTGCACCTGTAACACGGACGACATGCCTGTGACAGAATTTGAATACAAAGGACCAAAACTATCAATGTTTAGGCTCTGTCTTTCACCATCAGTTCAATTTTCTTTCATTAGAAAGAAGTCAGTACTGGCAGGTCACATCCCTTTATATAAGCAATTACTGTTACTCTGTTTCATCACCTACACTCCTGTTCTTCATAACTGCTATTAAATAACAGCAGCAATATTAGAGCTCAACTGTGTGGTCTGAAAATAAGCAGAAACATTTTACTTCCTGCCTCTGATCCCACTTCTTACTCAATAAATCTTCAAAGCCATTGCAAATTGACTGTGAAAGGACAGACTGGGAGCAGCTTACAGAACTATCATGATTTCAGTCACGTTAAAAGATTGACCGTCATCCTCCATCACTGTAACCATCATTTCCACTAATAAAAGCAAGACAAACTTAATGAATTTAGCTCACACGTAGCTGGGATGAAGCGTACAGCCAAAGCTGCCAAACCAAAAAACCACCAAACCAAAACTCTACTTTTCATTCATAACTCACCATCCAGGAACAGTGTTCCCAGTCTTAAGTACAATCAGACAGGCCATGATTCACGTTTTATCAAGTGTTTAAACTTTAAAGTTTGTTTAAACAAATGTTGAGCTCTTACAATTGACTCACTCGCAATATTCACCTTATGGCAGAAAATACGCATGAATGAGTAATATAATAAACATTGTAAAAATGATTAAAGGCATAAATAAGACTTTCCTCAAATTTGGATCCAGCCAGAGAGGAGACTTTGAACATCACAAAGTTTTACTTTTACCTTTTTAATTCCATGTACAATGTCAAATACAAAAAGCTTTCTTTACTGTGACAGCTTTGGCTTCTTCTTTTCATTATTACAACGCCCATATTTCGTGCAAGGGAAAGAAAGAAAATCACTTGAGGCTTACAAGTCTAGTGTGTCCTATCGCAATGATGAAATCAAAGTAAGGTTCCAGTCCTCCTTGTTGAGCTGGGGAGTTCTCTTGAACCTGAAAAACAATAATTTTATTTTTATTATACATTGATCTCTAGTTAGGCTAAGGAACAGTGTTAATCTTTACACTTGATTCGGTATTGAGATGAGATACCAAATGACAGAACTCAGGAAGCAGTCCACAATTTTTTTATAACTGTGAACAACAGGTGTCCAAATTAAGCTGCAAAAACCCAGGTATTGAACCCCACAGAAGATACAAGTATTGTGATGCAAAGTGCACAGCGTGGCATTATTAAACATTGAGGGCTTTGGAGAAGGGCTTCGTTTTCAAAGTACTGCTTCACAATTTTCTTCCATGCTACTAACTGCCTGAGCACACTGAGAGTCCCCAAATACATCACAGCCCTTTTTTTACAGAAACACCTTTTACAGTTTGTTTCCCACAATTTCCAGCACTTTAGAACAGGAACACTTAAGAAAGTATGGTGCAAACTGTTCTATGGTGCTCTAGGATACGCGCGGCTAACCACAAGTACGGGTCAAGATTGCCATCGCTTACAAAAGATTCCTAAGAAAGAAGAGTTGCAACATCTCAACATCGTTATCAGAAAGTTAAAATAAAACAGATATAATAAAGAAATATATAGAATGCCTATTTAAATGCATTCACACTTGGATAAAACCCACCCAAAAAAATTACAGAGAACTTGATACACGCACAGCATGTGAGAGGATGCCCACTTCAAGGTGTGCTAACAAATCAACATGATACTGAGGGAACCATGGCAAACCTGCTACCAGTTTGCGCTGACTGGAACTTTACTTTTTGTTAACTCAGCAGTGCAGCCCTTAACCTGGAACATATTTGACTCCTGAAAGCCACTCCACAACTTAAATGCCAAGTTACAACCCATGCATCATCTAAACTAAGACATTCACCCTTAACAAAGTTAAAATTGCTACATCTTCTATTTGGTCTTGTGTTACCAAACTGCTATTTTATTTTTTTTTAATAGACAAAGTTGCATCAATATTGGAGCTTTTGCTGGCAGAACTGTCTATGCAAGTTATAAAATATACACAAGTAATAGCACAGTTACTTCAGCAAAAGCTTTTAAAGAAAAAAACCTGACCACTGTAACCACAATTGGAGTAGAAAATACAAAGTTTCATCACAATCCTAAACTGCATCAAAAGCAGACAGCCAGCTTACACTGAACCAAAGGTTAGAAAACCTTACTCTGCATCCAAATTCTAAGCAGCCTTACAATTAAACTACCATGTAACACAGTGCCAAGGGATGAAATGTATGCAAAAAGAAGTACTTGGAAGTTATTACAGAGCTCATGGCATTGTTGTTCAGATGCCTAAAAGCTATAAAAATCCTTACACAAAGTTTAACTTGTAAAAAATAAATCAAAAATAATAAAAAAAAAACCAACAACCCTGCAGTATTTGGTTTTCAAAAATGACACCATATCAAAAGTTGCATGAATTCCCTAGAGGAAAAAAAAGAATATGGCTTTGATGACTGTCTTCTGCATACTGTGGGTCACCAAAATCCTCCTCCAGTACAGACAACTGAGCGGTACCCTGCACGTAACATAAAAGGAGAAGGCATTTCATGACCAGTGGCCGTTTCTGATGGAGTTAACTCAGCTGAGGAGCCTGACAAACGCAGATTACCTAACGCTGGTACCCTAAACACAGCTGGGAATGTTGAGAAACCCCAACTGCTGGTGCAGTGGCAAGGAGCATGCGGCAACGACGCTTCCACTCTTATTTCGGGGAGGAAAAGCACCCCGAAGTGAAATTGTAACTCAGGCAACAACTGTTAACTTACCAATACCTCTGCCTATCTTTAAGCTCCGTCTTGGAACATTTAAACCAACCTGCGTGCAGACAATATGCCAGACAGAGGAGTTACAACAAATTCGCGTCTGGATACAGCACTGCCAGACGTAGCCCCTCTGGAAAACACCGGCTGCAGCAGGCATCGCCCCCCAGCCGAGGCGCTGAAAAGATCCAGAGTCAAACCGTCGGGTCAGAGGAATTCGGAGGGGAGCAGGGCGGGTTATGCTGCTCTTAAACGATTTCAGATTCCTCGAAAGAGGCGCAAAAGGGGCCCCCTCGGCGGACGAGACGTCGAAGGTCGAGGTTCCGAGCCCGGTGAAGCCGGCGGGGCGGGCCCGGTCCCTAACCGGCAGCGGCGGGGCCGCTCCTCCCCTGCCGTCGTGGCAGCTCGCTGGAAGGAGCCAACGGGTGCGGGCCGGCGAGCCGGGCTCGGCCTCCCCGAGCCCCCGGCACAGGAGCGGGGAAGCGAGGCCC
>WHYT01017423.1:622246-633261 GCA_009806455.1 Tetrax tetrax
TTTTGACGTGTATTCTTACAGATCTCTGGAAGAAAGCAGTTGACTACCGTTCTCATTCTAACAGCCTTTTTAGAAACTACGCTTCTGTTAGTATGATACAGAAAGCGGTTGTTACTTCGTGGCAATACCCGGTTTGCACGTAGAATCACAGAAGGGTTTGGGTGGGAAGGGACCTTCAAAGCCCACCCAGTCCAACCCCCCTGCAAGGAGCAGGGACATCTCCAACCAGATCAGGTTGCTCAGAGCCCTGTCCAGCCTGGCCTGGAATGTTTCCAGGGATGGGGCATCCACCGCCTCTCTGGGCAACCTGGGCCAGTGCCCCACCACCCTCCGTGTAAAATTGTTTTCCTGATGTCCAGTCTGAATCTACCTCCCTCTGTTTTAAAACCGTTATCCTCGTCCTGTCACAGCAGGCCCTACTGAACAGTCTCTCCCCACCTTTCCTGCAGCCCCCTTTGGGCACTGGGAGCCGCTCTCAGCTCTCCCCGGAGCCTCCTCTTCTCCAGGCTGAACAGCCCCAGCTCTCCCAGCCTGTCCTCACAGCAGAGCTGCTCCAGCCCTCTCAGCATCTTTGTGGCCCTCCTCTGGACCCTCTCCAACTGGTCCATGTCCTTCTTATGTTGGGGACTCCAGAACTGGACACAGTACTCCAGGTGGGGTCTCACCAGGGCAGAGTAGAGGGGCAGAATCACCTCCCTCGACCTGCTGGCCACACTCCTCTTGATGCAGCCCAGGATGCCGTTGGCCTTCTGGGCCGCAAGGGCACATTGCCGGCTCATGTTGAGCTTCTCATCCACCAGCACCCCCAAATCCTTCTCCTTGGCCAGAGGACAGGTCCAAGAGCAGCTTGGAAGCTCAGTCTTTTTCTTTCTCCGTATATTTGTGAATCTTATCATATTAGATTTTTTCTTAAATTCCTCCGGAACGTCTTTTATAGCAGATGTGCCAATGAAGAACTGCAGTGTTGGCTGGAAGTTAAGGACACTATGGAACAGAAATAAATTTACAGCAACAGTTTGCAGGAATGGGTGGTACTTGGCCAATCTCTCCAAAAGGACTCAGGAATGAGGTAGCAAACAGTTGCGTTCAACTTCTTGCTTAAAAGCATGTTGTCTACAGGGACTAGAAAGTACCAAACACCCTGTTTTTTTTAAAAAAAAGACTCTAGTAAAGATCTGAAGGGAAGGTCTGTAAGCCTCCATCAACAACATGATGGAAACTATAATAAATAATAATTTTAGTGGTTACCTGGGTGTTATATTCTTGGGAAGAGTCGTTGTGGCTCTGATAAAAGGATGTCCTGTCTCGCACATCTATTGGAGTTCAAAAGGCGTTAACAAACATTTCTAAAGGGGTGATCTGGTTGTTTAGATTTCAAGAAGTCCCCTATCAAAGCTTTATCAAAGGCTTGCAAGGAAACTAAGCAGCAATACAGTCAGATATCTTTATTTAGATGAATGGCTAGAAGATAACAAATGAATGATAGGAGTGAATGATTATTGCTTGGAAGTATCAATCAGAGAGTTATAAAAAAAAGTCCTGGAAAAAAAAGGTATGCAGTGAGTTGGCAAAATGTACTGATGTCATGGAATTATTCAGAATATCAAAACTAAGGAGCAATTGGAGCACTGCATAAGGATCTTAGAAGATTAGGTGGGCAAGAAAACCACAGGTAGTATTAAGTGTAGATAAACATAAAATGATATGCATGGGGAAAAATCCTGACTCGTTCGACATGTGACAGAGTGGGCTCTGCGCTGTTTGGCAACAGTCTGAAGTGACCCACAGTTCGCAAAGTGTTGTTTCAGAAATCAGAAGTAGCCAAAAAGCAAATCCATTATTAAGGACTATCAGGAAACCCATGGAGACTAAGAGAGAGGATGACATTGAATTACTGGATAAACTCATCCTTTTCCTACATCTTGTCCTATTTCAAAAAGATAAATAGTAAAAATGGGAAAGCTTGAAAAAGGGCAGCAGCAATGATTAAAGGTATCATCGGTTGCCGCATAGGGGATGATAAGTAAACCAGGGCTTTTTCCTTTGGGAGAGAGACAACTGAAGAGAGAACGTGTTATAAAATCACTTGTGGTATGGAGAGGGTAGTCAGGAATTGAGTGTTTGCTTTCTTTCAATTTAATAACAAGGGAACTGTTGAAACTATGAGGGCACGCATTCAAAGTAAGCAAAAGGAGGTGATTTTTCATGTAACAGTTAATTGAGTTCTGCAACACTTTACCACAGGAGACTGCGATGCCAAGAGTTTCTTTGGACCCAACGAGGCAAATTCACTGAAGAAAAATCTGGGGAGGGTCAATAACTGCACAGAAACCAATGCAACAGAAGATATTTTCTGAGATGAAGCCATCTGAAGGCTGGGACACTATCTGAGGGAAGTGTCGTTTACACGCGTCCTAATTTTAGTCTGTGCTAGGCGCTTCAGAGCTGCTGTTGCAAGCTGAGAGTGTGCTAGATGAAGCTTTGGTTTGACCCAACACGGCTGTTCTTAATGCTCGTAGCTCATTACTCCTGGCTATTCCACGTAGTTTACAAAGCTGTCGTAGAAATGTACATGCACTGAGAATAGCATATTGGGATACAGCATGCAAATGAAGCAAAGTACCTAATTAGACTGTGGTTTGGAGTTCATTTATCCAAATAACTTTTTAAGTAATTACATCTGAATCAACCATCCATCTGCAACGTCTCTTCTGGTCAAATGCAAAGTCCTGGTTTATAGTTAGGAAAAGCCAGAAAGAACCATTCTGGTGTACCATCATGTTGTTTTTTGGAACTTATTTATGCACAAAAAAAAAGGTCTAAAAATATAGGCAAGGTTGTTTATTTTTTTTCCTATGCTTTTACATATTATTTGTCACAAGTTTCAACAGTCAGAAACTTGGCAGTACACCAGCCCAGTGTTTCATCCACTTACCCAGGTTGTATCAGGAGTTGTAGAATGAAGGAAACTTTGATAAATGTAGATAAGTTTTAAGTAATATTTTGTCTAATTTGCTAAATAAATATAGTACCAAAAAAATAGTGCTGCTGTCACTAAAATTACTGGAAAAAAAAATCTAATCTGCCCTGGACCACTCTTTTGCCACACATTTTTGTTTATTTAGAAAAGTAATTTAGCTCATATTTATTCAACACATAAGCAGTGCTTACATATTAATCTGTCAACTTATACAAAGCTCGGAGACTTCAATAAATTATTAAACAACAGTGTTGTATAGCAGAATTTGAAGTGATCACATTATGGTATTCTCTTGAAGAGAAATCAAGTTTTATTTTCATGTAGGTGCCTTGAAGATAATTCTGTGCAACACTAAAGATTTATTTTGACTAGTTGCTTGGATGTTTCCAGAATATCAACACAAGAGTATTTCAGATACTAGAGGAGAACACGAACTAGTAGCTTTTTCTTCTATTAGAAGTAAGAAATTTAAGGAATACAAAGATCCTGAAAGACACAAAACACTTGCAGCTCACCCCAGGTCCAAGAGCAGTTGGGATTGAGCTGAAATCCCACACAAGGTAATGAGAGATTTGCATTCTATGTCAGTGGAGAATACATATTATTTTTCAGTGTGCCTTTCTGAAAAAAAAATAATTCATTTTTAAAATATACCATTTGACATTTTTGTCATTAGATAACTTTTCAAAATTTAACACTTTTAGCACATTTTTGGTTTAATATTTGGTTATGGTGAAGCTGGTTTAGAGCTGAAAAACACAAGAAACAGGAAAAATGGAAGGACTAATGGATAATATTATGCTGAAATGTTTTTATAACTAATGGATAAAAATGATGAAGGACTTGACAGAAAGCTGAAAATATGTCCTTGCTCTAGAGAGGTAGTGTGTAAATGATCTTTCATCCATATGAAGACAGACGTTCTCACTGTTTAAAATGACATCAGACTTCTGACCAAATATAAGAAAACATAAATATGCAAAACTTAATGTATACTATACCTAAGATTATCATTATCTAGATTACATTTCTTGTTTAATATAAAATCCAGGAAAATTCATTGATTTTTTTTTTTTTTTTTTGTAGTGGATATTTCTACATTAACCTAAAACACTTTTTCTGATGAGGAGGAGTGTTTATTTTTTTCTATAGTAGGAAAGCAAATTAATGGTTGGGGATAATACTGTGTCATCAGATCTACTGACATTTGGTTGTAGCTTTGGAATTACTTTGATGTAATTATGTGCCAGAAGCAAAGAGTCTGGAATTAAAAGGCTTTCTGAACAGGTCTTGCAGACTGCTCTACTCAGAGGCAAATCCTGACCTACTGAGAAAGAGGTGTAAGGAGTTTAAGAAGAATTTCATGCTGCTTCTTCCTCTATTTCTTTCCATAATTATTTTTCCCTCATGAATTGTGTTATACAGGAATCAATCTGCATTTAATTGTTTCTGAAAATATATGGACTGCCCCGTCACGTCTGTGGAACCGTACAAAGGCTACCTACCTGCATATTGATGTGAAAACTGCCTACTCCATGCTTGGTGGGTGAAAATTGTCATCAAATTTCTTAGTAAATAGTTTTTGAAACCTTACTTTTAAATTTTTATTCTGTTGATTGTGTATTTGAAATATAGGATTGTATTATTGTTAGTAAATGACTAAGAGATTTTAAGAATTCTCCAAAATACTTTATCAACAGAGGATTGTCTTTTTATAATAAAGGACAAAAACCAGCTAACTGGTAATGCAAGGTTAAAAACACGACGACTGGCAGGTCATTAGAAATGTATTCTGAATGCTACAGGGCTTTAAACCACTGGAAATAACGCAGTTATGGCATTTTCACACAGTGATATCTATACGAGGTCTTTGCCTTTGCAGGTACTGAATTTTGAAACAAATGTCATTTATCATTCATGGTAGTGGAACTAAAACATTGTAATACAGAACTGACAGATTCTGCAGAGGACTGTAAACTTCAAATGCTTGTTTTTCAGAGCTCTTTGTATGCTTAGCAATTACAGCCTGCTTGCAATATCGTCTTTTCTAAAGGTTCCTGTGTCAATGGAAGTTGATAAGTGAAATGTGTGCTGACCGTTCTAAAGTACATTTAATTTGTAGGTTTAGTGTACAAAGCTGCAGCTGAGTTAGTTGTAAGTTCCTTTTTTTTTCAACCAGTAGAGAAAAACAGGTGCTTTCTTCGCTGCAGCTCTGATAATTAAGGATTTCTCATCCGCATTGTGCCAGTAGTTTTTCAGTACGGCAGAAGAATTGTGTAGTGTGAATAACTATCTCTGGCCCCTTTCAGAAGTGCTTTCTGTAGAACTCATCAGAAATTATAAAGGAGTAAGCATTCCCATTCAAAATTTCAAAGGAGCAAAGGTTTTCAAATGCTATAGCACCTGAACTCCATAAGCTTCAGAAGGAAGCTTGCAATTCAGAGGAAATTCTGTGAATGAGTTTAATTAGTGAGAAAAATCAAGAAGGATGATAAATGTTAATGGAATATTAATTCTTTCATCATTATCAATACAAAATATTTGTATAGTAATAGTCCTATAATAAGTTTTAGACTCGTAGAATCATAGAATGGTTTGGGTTGGAAGGGACTTTTAAAGGTCATCCAGTCCAACCCCCCCTGCAAGGAGCAGGGACATCTCCAACTAGAGATGATCAAAGAAGATGATCAATATTGACCCTAAACAAACAGTAATGTTTTGGTCAAAAATTATTTAGAATAGAAACTAAGTGTTTCTGAGGATAGATTACAGAAATTAATTATGAAAAAGCAAGAGGAAGAGCATCTAGTAGATCAAATCTCTTTAAACTGCATTTTCTGAAGGAGACAAATTTCCTCTCAAAATTGTGAAGATGATTTACAGGACCTTTATTGTCCCAAAAGAGTGGTTTTATCTCTTAAAGATGCTAAACTTCAAAAGAAGCATTTTATTGCTTGATCTTTGTAGACTCCGTTGACCATACTGGCTAGAGGTTGGTTCACCTGTCTGCGCTGGGCAGCGACTGCAGTTCGTGGCAGCCCAATTCGTTGGACGTTGGCGGGGTCTCGAGCGCTTTCCTCTTCTAGCTGACTAAGCCAACAAGTCCAGACCAGGGCCACGGTGCGAGGCTGGGCACAGACATCGCTGCGGTGTGGCAGAGGCTGGAGCTGGTGGTGAAGCCTGAGGTTAAAAGCAGCTCCCAAGGGAAGGGGGAGGCCAGCCCTTGCTTCAAATACTTTGTGGGTTCTCCAGGGACACCAGATGCCAACTTGTGAGCAGTTGAATTTAGTCCTGAATGATTGACAAGATTATCTACTTCACTGGCAAATATTAATAAATCTGTCAAGATTTTCAGTCATATTTGTTTATGCTGCTTTGAAGACATGGACAGGATGCTTATGAAATTCTGAAAGCAGTTGTCTCCAAAACAATCATAAGACAGCATTTTCATAAGCACTTCATATATTAAAATTTTAAATGATCATTACCCTATTAACAGTATCACCTCTACAGGTGTAAAGAATTGAATCTTGCAAACCTGGGGACGCATAAATTGTATATTTCTGCACATAAGAGTTGCCAGGCAGAGGCAAGGGTTCAGCTGGATCCAGTTTTGTGGATTTTGTTATGTTTCAAGCTCCCTCTTGTATTCACCAGAGAGAATTTCCATTTAATACAAATAACATATTGATGTTCACTGGTAAAGAAAGTTTTAGTGTTTCCAAAGCTCTAGAGGGCAACTAAATTTAGTATAGCCGTATAGCATAACATGTTTAATAGTCTTATTTTTCTTATTACTGACACTTGCAGAGGCTAAGCGATTTATTCTTTTGTCTCTGTTACCGTACCGGTGTGCCAGTGTTATCACAACTGCTGGGTTGGTAGGCAAAGGTATTTCCTGTACAAACAGAGATCTGGGAAATGTTCCAGCGTTTAAGCTGAGCTGCTGGATGAAGGAGCAGGCTAACTGCATCGAGAGCAGTCAAGCAGTAATCCAGGGAAGGTTCTCTGGAGCATCTTTGGATTAAGGGGGAATACTGCCTGGGGGATATAGGACGTGTAATGGGATGCAGGGGAAGAGCATTTGGGCATCTTGCAAGACTTATCATGAGATGTTAGTGGAGGAACCATATAGTGGGGAACGGGAGGGATCAAGGTGCTTTGGGGAGGAACAAGCACGGGAAAATAGGAGAAGGAGATAAAAGGGGTTGGTCACCTGTGAATAGGCTGCTGATCTGTGTGCTTGTCTAGCCATGCTGTGTCTGATCAGCACAGTCTCATTAAACTCAGTTTTTAATGAGCCTCCTGGATGAGGGGCTCTCTGCAATGTCCATAGGGAGGTCTAAGTGCCAGCAACCGGGGGTCATAGGGGCTTGTGCATCTGCGAGAGCCATCTATCCACTTGGAAAAGGCATGGTATTTCGATGGATGGTTAGTTATTTAACTGGATTCTCAGTCATCCACACTTATGTACAAAACACACTTAGAAGAAAAAAATATTGAGATTGTAGTCCAATGGCCAAGCCCTCCCCACCGGCACAGATCAAGTTGCGCAAGTGTAGTTAATCTGTTATTTATGCCAAGTGGAAGAGCTTCAGAGATTTATCTTTTAGTACAGTCTGGTGTTTAGGACACAAATCTAGTGGTAGGAGAATTGAATTGAGTTCTTTGTTTTGGACCAAGAAAACAAAATTTAAAGTTGAATGTCCACTCCTCAGGTGGATGCCCAAGAAACACACAAAAGAAACTACTCTAAAAAAACTTTTGGAAATTATTGCAATTGTTATTTAACTTTCATTAATCTCTTTTACACTGTTTGTCACTGCTACAGGCTTTGGAAATGCAACAGAGAACGCTGAAATGTGTCCCTTTGGAGCAGCCAGGATCGGTCTTTTCTGAGAAGAAGCTGGCAGCACTGATTAATGTCCAGCACTACTTGAGTCAGAAGAACTGCGTACAGGCTACTGAAGGCTAAAAAAATGCATTAACATGTACTCCAACAGAGAGTAAAGAAAGTATTTTTTAAAATTTCAATCAACATTTCATTCATAGCATCTATATACAAGGTAAGTGAGAGAAATTGTTGTGTTCGTGTCCTGTCTTCAAAAATACAGAAAAGGAAATATTTACTGATTTTTCAAACCCATAGAATTACCATGGGTAAACTCATAAATCATATTTCTGACATTTGAATGGAACAAAAGCCAAAAAGGAACATAAACACAGAAAGGAAATATAGCCATGTTAGCCAGTGCTGTACTTATTCATCCATTCAATAAAATGCATCAAATCAAAAAATATTTAAATGTTCATGTGTAATACAGTAAATCACTGGAAGAGAGTATCATCTTGCAAATGTAAAAATCAGGTCACACTTACAACAAAGAAAATTGCTCAGGTATGGTTTTCTGCTTGCAGTAAAAGCTAATTCTTAAAGCCTGTAAAATATTAATTTGGAAAAACTCCCATTTACGTGTGTGAATCCTGATTCTCAGGGCCATTAACTGGCAGAAAATAGCATCGAATTCGATATGAATTCCACCTACATTTTTACTGAGAGCTAATGATATGCGACATATTACAAGCTTTAATGTCTAGTAAGCCCATGCAGCTTCATTTCAATAGAACTGCTATTGACATTTTCCAGGATTACACTGATTTTCAAAGAGTGGCCGTCTTATTATTTGTACTTGACTTTCTCTAGGTTTCCTCTCATTGTTTATTCATAACAGAAATAATGTTAGCCCTGTCACTTCAGATAATTAATGATGCACAAGAAAAATCAGTAAAGAATATCCTTTGCTGATTATTCATAATTACTTGGGTACTGCAGTAGTTGTTCTAATGGGGAAATCTATCTTTGGTTTAATTATAAAAGTAGATTGAAATTGCTTTGAAAAAAATTGATCTACTCTGTTTCTGTCTTCTCTGATAGAACTCAGTAAAGAGAAAATACGAAACTCTTGATACTTATTAAAATTGTTATCTAAGTACTTAATTTTTAATTACTCCTTATTTTCTCGGATAATACTGATGTTGGCTTATTTTAATTTGGATGATTCATGGTGAAGATCCAATAACTGTGCTGCCAGTCTGCACATCAGCACGCTATTTAAAGTACTAATAATGAAATTGTTGGCATGATAGGTTGGCATCACTAATTTCTTTCCAGAAAAAAGTCACGGAGAAGGAGTGCAGTAATGGAATGATGAAAATCAGAGATCTGTATCCCCCAAATACAGTCTTTGTGGGACAGAAAAATATTAATTCTGTACATGAAAATAGAAGAAATGTTTGCTTTTCGTGGGTAATGGTGTGCCGAAGTGGTGATATTGATCTGTCCATTACAGCGTGACACCGAACGATGGGTTTGGATCTCTCTCTTCCTAAAAAGTGGAAATGTCCTACAGGCTTTTCCGTACTGTACTTGTTAATTCTTTTATTATGTATTCTGATAAAATTTAAAAGAACTAAATTTGGAATATTGTTTAATGCCAGTTCATGTGTAGGGCTTTTTATTTCTGCATCTCCCTTTATTTTTACAAGTTTTTGTCTTCTAGATGATGGCAGATCTCATGTTCAGGAAACAGAAGTATGAACAAGCAATAAACACTTAGCAGAATGTTATGGAAAAATCACCTGGTATATAGCATTAAAAAAGCTTGAATACTGTGTGTTCATTCAGATTTCTGCTCTAACTTTAAAAAATCAACTCATGAAAATGTGAAATTAATTCCACCCACAACATTTTCCCCTTCTGAGTAAAATCCAGGATTCTCAGTACTTTCTCTAGTGTCACATATAGAACATACATAGATCTGAAGTTCTCTGGAAGAGCTTTCTACTTCAAGAAGCTGGAAATGTTAGGAGCATCTAAATTTTCTTTGGCTCTGTGTCTCTTCCACTATTTCTTTTAAAAACCTTACCCTCTTCTCAAGAGATAAGCACTGTCACTGTATCTTGTTAATTACAGGCCCCAAGACAAAACAAAACAGAACAAAATTGGCACAATTTAAGTCATTATTTAAATTTTGCCAGATTTGAAAGCATCTGAGTTATTGTAAAGTAGAGATAAAATGTACTTTATTGCTTTATAATTTTTAGTTAACTTTTCAGCCCTGGAAAGATTAGCTGATTTGCTGTGAAGTGGTAACCTTGATAAAACTACATTTTTTCTTTGAAATGGTGAAGAAACATGATTATTTTTGGAACCCGGATATATCTACTGCAAAGGACTCTGCTACTACTAAGGCACACAAAGGAATCTTTGTGGATTTTGGATTTTCAGAGCAGTGCTGCAGAACCTCTGTACAGTTTATGTGATGTCTTTAGGGCTTGGTTTGTTAAATGCTATTTCTTCACGTGCACAGAAATGAAAAGTAACGTTTTCAGATTTGCTTATAAGTTAGAGCTGGTAAAAATACAAACTTCTTAATAGGTCAAGACTTCTTTTGGAAAGTGCTGGAGCACGAAGATGGTGAAAGCTCTATGTACCGTGAAATAGGGTACTCTAAGTAGAAGAGAAGTATGTTGATTTGAATATATCAACTGCAGACACTTAACACAAAAGCTTTGATTGTAAATAGTCCCCCATCTGAAAAAAATCAGGAGATAAATCCTGCCTTAAATTATTTCAGTGATCCAGGATTCTGCCCAAGATGTTTTTCTATAATTTAATCAGTAAGAGAATTCAAGTAAGTCCTGTAACATACCGTAAAAGGCACCTGTTTATTTTTGGGATCTCAAAATATTTTCTATACATTTATGTTATACACATGACCTCTATATTCTACAAATGTGAGGTTTTACTCATTCTCCAGTTGTATATATAAGTCCAGCTTGTTCTTAGTCTGTTCTTAGTTTTTGGCTTTAGGTCATTTTGGTGGAGCTTAGGGACATGGTTTAGTGGTGGACTTGGCAGTGCTAGATTAATGCTTGGACTTCATAATCATAAAGGTTATTTCCAGCCTAAATGATTCAATGATTCTGCGATTCTATCATTCTGTGAAACAGCCGTGTGAAACTACAACTAGCT
>WHYT01017424.1:0-12340 GCA_009806455.1 Tetrax tetrax
CATCAGGTTTTGTTTTATACAACTTTAAAGGAGATCTGAATACCATCCATGTGTAGCAAACATCACATACGGCATGCTACCAAAGATATAAAAAAAGAAAGGAGGGGAGAAACATAAAATATTAACAGGTCAAGTGCTGCTCTTTGCTATATTGATGTAAATGCCTTACAACCGGATTAACCCAGTCCAGAAACTCTTTCCACATCCTCGGATTCCCAGGTAAAAGCAACAAACTCACAGTTGTTTACCACGTAGCAGTGCTGAATGCAATGTGGCGTTGAATCACAATTTATTTCTGCCAAAAAAAAAAAAAAGCTGGGAAAAGAGAGTTTGGTTGGTTTTGGTTTTGTTTTTGTTTTTTTAAAAAGCATTAGTCTAACATACCCAGCTCTCAGAAAACATACAATCTAAATTATACAGATTAAATACTTCACTGGAGTCAGGCACAAAATTACCAGTGTCCCCGGAATGCAGTTTTGGTAGCAAGGTCACTGTTCAAAGCTCCAGGCTCAAGTCTCAAATGACAGAATCACAGAACGGTTTGGGCGGGAAGGGACTTTCAAAGCCCACCCAGTCCAACCCCCTGCCAGGAGCAGGGACATCTCCAACCAGATCAGGCTGCTCACAGCCCCGGCCAACCTGGGCCTGGAATGTTTCCAGGGATGGGGCATCCACCACCTCTCTGCGCAACCTGGGACAGTACCTCACCATCCTCACAGTGAGGAATTTCTTCCTTATCTCTAATCTAAACTTACCCTCTTCCAGTTTAAAACCATTCCCCCTCGTCCTGTCACACCAGCCCTGCTGCAGAGTCTCTCCCCACCTTTCCTGCAGCCCCCTTTGGGCACTGGGAGCCGCTCTCAGCTCTCCCCGGAGCCTCCTCTTCTCCGGGCTGAACAGCCCCAGCTCTCCCAGCCTGGCCTCACAGCAGAGCTGCTCCAGCCCTCTCAGCATCTGCGTGGCCCTAACTTCACCACGTTCCAAATCCACCGGAAGACCCTCGCTCTTGCACAGCCTTCACACACAAATCAGCAAAGCAACTACCTCACACCATACACGTCTGCAGCCCACGACTAAAAGAAGTGAGAAACACCAAATGCACAAAAAGCAAACACTCCAAAATCGGTTTCTCTTTCAGAAATTAGGTTCATTTGTGAAAAATACTGGCAACCTCAACACGGCAGTGAAAACTGCTCTTTGGCAAAAAAAAAAAAACATCAGAAAGAATCATCATGCTAACTTCCTAACAGCAACCTTCACAGCATACCCAGAGTTTGAAATTAGTGTCTTAGAAGTCAGCATTTGTATCTTGAAAAAAATTATTTTGGACACAAAAATTTCAATTTAGAATTTGAATACTTGTCTCTGTATATGTGCAGTCCTTCTCCGCTCCCCGCCCACCCCCGGTTGTTTTTCTTTATTTTCTTTGGGTTTGCTTTGATTTTGCTTTTAACAAACAGAAGCCGACCTCTAACTGCAGAGAACCCAACGCCATCTGTTAAAAGGCTGACAAAGAGGGGAAGTCAGATGCTGCGACAGAAACGCATTTTACGGTTCCTTTAGGAATCCCACTGCAAGAGCCAGCGTGTGTTATTAAAAACAAACTACTTGCGGTAAAAATCTATTTCTGGGGATTGTTTACTGAAACAAAATGTTTATTCGGGAGGGCAGTATTTAAAGCTCCTCGGATAAGTGCGAACTGTTCCTGAAAAGAAACAAGCTGTAATAAAATGCAAAAGGGAAGTGGGGACAATATTAGCTTTGCACCAATTCATTTACAGTAATTTGAGATTTCAGAGATGTAAATTAAAGGAAATTTCCAATAACAGGTTGCTTACACAGCAAAAGGCGGCTTGCTGCGTTTGCCGGCGTATAATTTTCAACACTTCCAACTTCCTCACAGAAGGTTCAAGATTATTTTCAGGATTGTTTTGTAACTGAGGCTGCATGGATCAAAGCACGACATTGAAAAACAGACTTACAGACTTAATTATTCCTACAAAAAGATTCTTGGCATCGGTCCACTCCATATCAGCTTAAAATACCCTCCGCTGTTCGACCGGCAGGATCGCGTGTTTACAAGCGCTGGATTACAGGAGTAACCACACCTCCGGCCTAATTTAAACCAATTTCTGTTAAACAGAAACACTTTAACTGGGAAGGGGAGGGAGGAAAGTAGCACAGGATACAGGGGGAGACATTCCTATTATAACTCTCAGTTCATCAGAACACTGCACCAAGAAGGGCAAAGGACTCCTTTTAGTCCTAGGTGATGCAGCAAGACTTAATTCAAGCAGCAGATCTATTTATATGTTGACAAAGCACATAAAAATAGAGTTTGATTTGCCAGAGAAAAGCATCTCAGCACACATACCCTTCTCAAAGCATTCACTCCTGCAAGTTATTAATTTGTCACAGGATATTTTCTCTCCCTAGCTAGGTACATTCCAGCAGGAACAAGATGGCTGCAAACCCTGCTCCAGAATGAATACATACTTAGGTGACTTAATATTTCACAGCCCCTTTTGCAATTTCTCTTAGAAACACTCTTTTGGATGCTTTTATACGAAGGAACAACTGGAAAAAAAAAAATCAGGGAGAATACTTGGGTTTTACTCGCTCAAAGGAACATAGACCAGGCAAATCTTCACCAGTACGCAGTTTTGAATCCAAGTCTGAATTCTTATCATCCGGCCTGAAAAGCAGAAGCTGCCAAGGTACCCCTCTCTAGTAGCTGAGAGGGGTATTTTTGCTTCCCTACAAGGAGGTACCTCAAATTACAGGAATACAGCTCTGGACACTCTGCCATATGCACACGATACAAGCTGCAGGCCTTCATATCCATATTCTTATTAGAAGATGCAAATTTTTAAAAATTGAGTTATTCCCTAGTGTGAAAGTCTAAAATAAAGAGTTCCCTTTGTCGAGTGGGCTTTTTTTCTTATTCTTCTTTTTAAAATAACCCTATTGACCACTGCACTGCTGACTAATATCTTCTGCATCAGAAGGAAAAATGCCGAGGATGTTTGTCAGCCATGCTGTCACGAAAGTCAAAAGGAGATATGTAAGAGAAGAAAGATTATCACATTAGACACAGACGAAGAAAGATTAACCTACGAGAGCTGTAGAAGCAGAAAGAGAAGCAGAAAGTGGGGGATGCAACAGCTCCAGGGGGTTGGTAATGGGTCAGGCTGCCTTTCTCCTCTAGATCCCTGGCTCCCGTCCTGCCCACATCAGCGTCGTTACCACCTGATGGATTTTTGGTGATGTCTGCAAAAATGAATTGATGGTTTTGGTTCAGCTGAATAAATATTCCCACCACGAGAGGCACACCAGTGTCACAGCAGAAGGAAGGGAGCAGATATGGACAAGAAAACGCACGTCTATCCCTATGAACCAGTTTAACGCACAAAGGAAGCCCACTTACCAGAAACGCCACCGAGATTTATGTAATATTTTCACAGCTAAAGGATTGTGCTGCTTTTTTGAAGCCTTAGTGTTCACCACCCCTCAGCGTTCCCCATGCATTCATCCTGGGTTCTCAGAGGCAAAAGGCTGCCCGCAACCACATCAGGGCAGTAGAACTGGAAGTCTCTTAAGGGACATTCTGAATTTGAAAGTAAATTACACACTGTTGCTAAAGCTCCTCCCATATGAAAGCAGAATAAGAAAACACAGCTTTAAACGTGCCTCCTCAAGAGTTCTCTTTAAAAGTTGTGTCATGTTAGCTGGACTGAACTAAGAATTAAAAACACGTTTTCCCTGCAATGGCAAAGACAACCCAAGCGAACAATCCCTCCAGTCTAAGTTTCAAGACGCATCCATTGTCCCAAAGCATTGCACGTGCACGCATAATTAACAGATTTTCACAGGATGTGGCCGGGATGACTGGAAAAGAGCTGAAATTCCCTGGTCCCTTCAGGCAGCGGTTTAGGAGGTTCCTCCTCCCAAGCAAGCGGGACCCCAAATGGTTCTCCCAGTCCTTCAGTGGAGCTCCAAAGAGGGTCCGGGGAGAAGGAGCACCTCTTCAGGAACACAAAGCACAAGCAGCCACTCACCCAATCAATTTAAAAAATGAAATACTATATCAAATTAAACAAATACGAACCCAAAGAGGTTGTTGCCCAGCTTGCTGAAGTTACAGGAAGTAACTAGAGCAAACTCAGGGAAAAAGGACAGCTGATGCGGCAAGCAAAATGACAAATAAAGTACTTTTCAGAAAGAGATCTACATTTACCTTGCTGTAGCACTATTTTATGAGACTCCTTAATAACAACTGATATTTAATAGATGAACTGCAAAGAACAGCACTGCACATTCTGCGTAAGCATAACGCGAACATCCTCAGGAGAGTTACAGTAGAAAAAGTTCCACTGATTGTTATTTTATTTTGTAATTTCCCTTCCTGATGGAAAAACTATTTGAAGTTGACCTACTCTGCAAAATAAGTATGCAGAGTTTGAGGGGGAGAAGAGGGTCCTTTGCACCATAACAGCAGAAGACTTCCAAATGGCAGGTCCTTTTTCCTTCGCGGGCGGCTTTTGGTAGGCCCGACTAGAGCGGGACCATGCCATCAAAACAATAAGTACTGTTGCTCAGAACTGCATTTCACTCAAAAAGATGACAGAAATTCTCCCCTGCCCCCCAAAAAGCATAGGTTTGGGGGTTTTTTAAATAGAATCAGCCAACATTTTTAGTTAGGTCTCTCTGTTCTGAGCACCCAAGAGTAAAAACCCCAAAGTTCAACATGTCAACACGTTGCCATTCTCCCACTAACCCGTATTCTTGCAAAGCAAGAACACAAAACCAGCAGTCAAGGATAAGGATTTCTGGTCTATTAAAAAGAAAAGCCACCACTGCTCATCATGAGAGCAAAAGGGTTGATGCTTAGTTTTCTTCATAGTTTATTCAAATGTTAACAGGAATTCTTGTGGCCTCAGTGACCCTGTTTCTGTAATTTACTCCTTTTTTACCCAAGGTGAATAAGCACAACTTCTTCAGGCCAGACATTTCTTCTTAGAGAAGCAATGGAAAAACATGTGTAAAGAGTCTGAGGGGACTGAAACTATGTCGTGAAAGAATTAATGGGGTTTTTTGATGTTCACAATTCAGCTTTAGTTTTTTTGAGTAACAACTTGAATATTTTAATACAGATATGGTAACATTTGTTTGCCTTTTTTACAGCAATTCGCAACTAGCGTATCGCTGGCTGCAGTAATTACACGCAGAACTAAAACACCTCATTAAAGCTTTGGCAGAGGTGACTCGACTCTTTTGCAGATGACTAACTGCCTGTCATTCTCCATCACAAACAGGGCTGCAGAGTGATTTGCCTTCTTTAAAGAAGTTATACCTATGATCACTTTGGAGTTGCTTGAAGCAAGCAATCACAGGCCTTTTATTTTATTTTTTTTTTTTTTAACATGATCTGATATTTTCATGAAAGATAGAGAGGAAAGAGTGACTGGAAAGAGCCTGCCCACTGATCTGAATGAATTAAACAGATATAGCTGAGAGGTGTAACAGGCTAGGGGTAAAAAAGGATCCTGGGGTTCTCCTGGGGAAACTGCAAAATCTCCATGAAAAGCCTTGACTTCACTATTTTTTTCAGAAGCAAGTATTTCACTCTAACCTTTCATCATTTTTTTTTCTTTTAAATCTGTACTTGCTTCATGCCATTTCTCTTTTTCCCAAGATAAGGAGCAGTTTCTAGTGTCAGAAACTTCCCAGGCATTGACATTTGCTTCTTTAAAGAAGAAGAGAGAGAGAAACACATCCCCAGTTTAGTAAGTCTAGACAAATATGCTCATACAATGGAAACGTTGCCCTAAAAACATTTTTCCTTTAATACCACAGAACCAAACATAAGATACCAACCCAGAGAAGCCTTAATCTATCCGTATCCTTCTGCGTTAACTCTTTGTTTATATGCAGTAAGGAGAAAATCACTAGCATATGTCCTAGCTGTTGCAAATTAAAGCTCAACTTCGTCACCCTTACTAAACCACGGCGCAATTACTCCTGCAAATAAGTACAATGGCACTATTCATTCACATAAATGCTGTTCCACGTAAGGATCGCAGAATCAGGACCTGCGAGAAAGCAACCCATTTTAAATCGCCTGGTTGATCTCCATTTTCAAAGAGAAAATGCAGATCAGTCACTCAACCTGAGGGATAAAGTCATTATTTGAAATCTGAATACATATACAGAAATTATTGCAACTGCATATTTGAAAGTAACTTCCCACCACCAAAAGAATGTATTTGAATCCAAGAATATATTTGAACCTTCTATCTGATTTCCTCACTTGAAGCGTAAGCACCTGATAAGTGTGCAGGTGATACACCTTCAGACACAGCAAAATAAGGAATTACTTCTGGGGGCTACAAGCAGCTAAGCAGCCTGGCTCAATTGTCTTGTCATACCTCATACTCTCCTCACCTCCTTTGCTCTGATAGCCACAAAGCTTGATTAAAGTAGAGTTCAGTCATTTGCTCACTGCAATTCCAACAACCTGAGCCAAATGAACCATGGTCAGCCATCCGGAACCCCTTCCTCCAGAGTTCGCTCCCTTTGGGCTGCAGAATCAGTCTGTTACGCCGATGTGACACGATCCAGAAACTCGCTACTGCGACGGGACCTCAATTACAATTCCCACTCCGGGCATTGCTGTCAGGGATCCTGCAACGCAACAGACACCGCGTTTGTACCTCACGGTACTGCAAAGTTATTAAAGCCTTTGTACTTGGAATTTACGGACAACGTTGCGGGAGCTAGGGAGCAGAGGAGACGTACGCGCTGCCTCAACCGGACTTCAAGGTGGGCAAGAGCACAGGGGAGGATCAGCAGCTCCGCAATCAGTCCTACCCTCTGCCCCAGAGCCCATTATGGCAGCGAGGGCTGGGGGGTGATCAAGGGTCAATACAAATCCTCCTGGTACCACTGAGAAAAGGCCAGAGCAGTTAGAAAAAAAAAAAAAAAAAAAAAAAAAAAAAAAAAAGAAAAGAAAAACAAAATAACTCATGCGGGTAACATGTTCTCTGCTCTTCACCAAAAACACACAAAGGATTTTTAGGGCTGGCGAGTCAATACCTCTTACCCACCTCTGACACTTGATTCAGAAGAAGACATGTGGCCCTCATGGCCCTTTTCGTACTTCTTAGCCAGCACACACTCAAGTACACCAACCACAGGAGAAGGATGTCGCCACCTGAGAACCTGATCTCCTCGAAAGAGGGCACTGCCTGCACTGTCCGTCCTCTGCCTAAAAATAGTTTCTTTTCCATCCACACACAGGTTGGAGAACAAAAGCAGGGTAAGGCACTGTGACACAGCACAGATGAAACAACAGGAGTTACCCTACATATTGAACACGCTTACTCTTCTGCTACAATGGCAAAGATTTATTGAAATCCCAGCAAGCAAGCACAGAGAGGTATTAAGCTGGCAAAATCTTCTCAGACGTAGCTAAGAGAGAGGTCCTCTCAAATATTTCCACAAAAATGTCAAAGTAGCTTTTCTCTTTTTTCCCTGTCAATATCAATGTAAAAGCACACTGAATTCAGAACTCAGTACAACTTGCTGTCAGGCACCAGCAGGAAAGTGTATGAGCTCAGCAACTGACGGTAGGAAAGCCAAGTGGGTGCCAAGTTGATAGCCTGATTAAAAAAAAAAGTTTATTATTTCAGGAGACATCTTGTCGGGACAGTTTCCTTCTGTTTGGCAGTGTAGCTTGTATGTTAGCAAAGTGTAATCTATTAATCCTTTATTGTAAAAATAAGGTTTTTTTCTTTCCATTGAAGCTAGTCACATCATTTGTGTTCGAGGAGAGGCCTGGTTATCTCCATCGCTTGAAAACTATCCCTAGAGCAGCTCTAGCCTCACCAAACACTTCAAAGCGTTCCCTAATAAAACATATAAAGCAAGCAACACGGTCAGCAGCAGGCTTCACACAAAACCCAAACACCAAAGCTCCAAGATCCATACCTGTGCCTGTCCCTGGGGGCTCCCTCTTCTCAGCAAAGCAAGGCTTGCTGCACTGAGGAAGTCCTTGCAAAAGCTTCTTCCCTTCTGTATTAAACAGAAATGAAATAGTTGCATATTTTTTCTGTAATATCCTTTCATAGCATGTATAACCACACAGAACATAATTATGTCCTTCACCTACAATTTCAAGCATTGCCTGAGGTATTTTCATAGGTATGAGAGCTTAATAGTAATATTATGAAGAGCTAGACAACACACTATTTTTTGAGCCATTCAACACATTCATTCAATATACCTATATTATAGGTCCACACCAAGTCACTGGAAATTTTAAAAAAACACCCTACCAAAAATTGCATTTCCCATACAAGTACAGCAGTTTACTTCAAAACAAAACACTTCCAATAATGTATTTGTGCAGGAATCCCTTTTTTTTTTTTTTCCTTACTAGGTAAAATGTTACACCAACTTCAAATCCTTACCATTTCCTTTTGCAAGAAAAAAGCAAGCATGAATTAAAGTCTATACTGTACTCCATTTTAACAGAATAATAGGATTGTGGGGGGTTTTCTGTAGGGGCTGGGATACCACTACAGTGAGCCTGTAAACCATTCAGGTAGAAGAGATTAAAAAATACCAGTTAATTCGTGCTTAGCATCACAGAGTGTGCTTGCCTTCTAAAGCAAATCACAAATCCAGCTTCACCTCTACCTACTGCCAGTTCTGAGTGTATGACTGCAAGCTGTGAAATATTTCATGTTTCACTTCAACATCAGGCTCACGAAGAGATGTAATTACAGGAGAACCCCAATTAAAAAATATAAAATAAAAATAAAGTTCATGAGAAGAGAAAAAAAAAATGGAAACAACCTAAGCATATCATTGTGGTTCCAAACCCTGACAAGAAGTCCAAAGAATCTGAATGCTATTTTATAGCTTAAAAATAAAATTGCATTGTTTCTGAGCCAATCCCGTGATTATTTTTCTTGTATTTTTGGAAGAAACACAACAGGCCATCTCAATATTATATTCCACTTTTCACTCAGTACAGGATGAGGAACAGACTCAAAAAGATAGCAAGAAACTTCATTAGCCCTGTATATTCATACATTTTAGTGGCATTACGAGCATACTAACACAGATTTTCCATTTTCTTATAAACATATAAAATAAATGCTTGCTCAGCAGAGAAGCAGGTTTAGAAGGAAATGTCTGAGGCTCTGTCCCACTCCAAAGGAGCCTGACTGTTGCTGTTTCCAGAGTATTAGCAAAGACAGGTAAAGCATCTCTGCACGTATGAGCCTGCTCTTGTTTTGGGAACTCTAGAGCAGAAGGAGTTTGGCTGATTCCGAAATAGACCAGTTGACAAAGCTAAGAATGGGTTTCAAAAAAAATCCTAAAATAGGACACAACGCCCCTTGGAAAGCGTAAGACAGTCTGCAATTTAACCAGAAGATCGCTTTGCTATCAAAGTGTCACATAACTAGGGATTTCAGAAGATTTTCGTTACCGCGCCTTCATTCCACCTTCACCTATGACATAAACAGCAACATTGGTTTTCCTGAAATATTTCATACTACATCATGATCATTTCATAGAACCATAGAATGTTTAAGGTTGGAAAAGACCTCCCAGATCATCAAGTCCAAGGCTGGAAAAGACCTTTCATTTAGCTCGGCCCTGAGCCTAGAAGAATCACGAAACTTGAGCAATATCAATTACAAATTCAATAAAGGAAATGCACAATGAAGAGTTTTGGAGCAGAATCTTACCATCCTAAATCAAGGAAAGCAAAATACCCACTAAAGGCTGCAGAGGAGCTTTATTTAATTAAGGACTACAGAATTTGATTCACAGTGATCATTAAATGGCAAAAGCTGCGCCACATCACACTTCAGCCACACTGACTGGCCACTGGCTTTCTCTCAGCACAGCCCGTGGCAGCGGTTCGACGCCTCTATGACAGAAGGATGTCACAGCTCACCGTGACCTCTTACCAGCAACAATCATCCCACAAATCACCATCTGGGAGGCCAACTCCCAAAGCAGGCCAGTCAATACCCTACGGCAGCGAAAGAAAGCTGGAGGCAGCAGAACAGCTCCCACTCATCCCACCTTGTCGCTAAAACCTGTTAACTCAGCTACGAATAAGAACACACGAATGCCTGAAATGCGTTTTACAATATACCCCAAAACAAGCCAAGGAAAAAAAGAAGAGCTGTTGTAATACTGAATTTTGTGCCAGAAACTACAAAAAAGGCATTTACAACTTTCACATAGAGCAAAAGAAAAAGGAGAGTGCTGCACCCAGCTGCCCCGCACAACAATCGCTGGAACAAGTCTAGCAATACTTAGCTGCATTTCTTCTGAATACAGAGGATGACTATCACACTGGTCAAACCTCGCGTTCTTCGGAAAGCACTACACGAAAACATCACGGTGCAGCTTTTGAAGAGCTTTTGAAGAGCTTTTTGAAGAGCGCTACAGTTTTATACAAAGCCCATCCACATGCAGACTGCTGTGCACATGACCATGTTTGCATCCTATTTTTTCAAATCACAAATGTCCAATGTCCTCCATGCCTTTTTTTTTTTTACAATTTAGTCCCCTACCTCTGTTCTACACTGGAGAAGTAAGATGGTTTCTTGAACACAGGTCTTGAACCAGTATCCTATGTGATGCTGCAGAATTCCCCGAAAAACCTGTACTTCAGCTGCCCTTCTTCCCACCTGCATGAAGCGCTGGAAAAACAAACACAGGAAAGTTTGATAGCTGCTCACATATTATGGGGTTGAAAGCCATATGAGGCTGGAAGAAAATTAACATACTCAAAGAGAGCATTACAACATATTTCTCAGGTTTTTTTTAGCAGCTGGGATAATGCAGAAGTAACACACAGGGTCAAGATTGCTCAAAAAAAAAAAAAGTTATATTCAACATACAAACAAGGAAAAAACAATCATACATCACAAAACTTCATAAAATCAATGGTTTTGTTTGACTTTTTTTTTTTTTAATTCATCTAGCAACAGTGCCTGTCAGAATTACGAAGACACACATCCCAGCTAAACAGATGTGCCACCGAAACCACTGCTCCTGCCACATGCGTATGTTAGTCGGCTCCCCGGTCTGCGAACCGGTGGCATGAGAGCAGTTTTGCGAGGCAGACGCTGGTGGCAGTGATGAAGCCGTGCAATATCACAGCTCTTTAATCACTGGAAAAAACCCACCCCACTCCTCTTGATTTCTCCCCTGCACGATGCCAGCATTCCTCTTGGCAAGCACCACCAGATCCATAAAGTAACTTCACGGAGGAGTGAATGGCTGCCGCTGTCCCTAGGTTAACATGGACAGGAACGAACAGAGTCTTCAAAAACATCATAAACTTTGTTTTAGAGCTGATGCACCGCTGCTACACGGGGCATGGCAGGGACACAGAGCTGCACGAGCCGATCCAGCACTGGTCGGATAGATGGGGTTTGTCATCATTCAAACCCTACCTCTAACTGGAAGGGGGTGGGGAGAAAAGGAGGAAAGGAGAATGGGAGGAAATGAAAAGGTAAAAAAAGAACTACTAGAACACCTTGGACTACAGTATTTCTTGTACGGATCTGACCTGCGTTGCATACAGCAACGTAACCTTGGGGAGGAAAATAAATAAATAAACAAAAACTCAGTAAATAACAACACCACAGCATTGCTCTGCACTGTCATCTGGGATACGGTGCTTCATTCATCATCACCATCTTCCATCTCTCTTCCCCAAGCCGACTGGGACTCAAACTGTGGTGGAGAACAGCTCACTCATCTACGGGGAACGCAGCACATTTCCCACCGCTAAGGACGTTCCTGCGATTCCCAATGCCAAAGCACACTACCATTTTCTTGGTAGTGTACTCTCAGAAAATAAGAGGGCATTTTTTAAAGCCCCCTTAACATCTGTTTCTGTTAGAAACACAGTGGAAGAGCAATCCAGGCTGCTCTCCCAGCATTAGCATGTGCATTACATTTGCAAGCGTAACTCCACAACAAACTCCGGAGCCTGCTAGACCGGAATTACATAGATGACGAGGTGCGTTTAATCCATCACAGGTGGAATGGAAAGGTGAAAAGCAGTTGGTGAGGGCTTTGAGGGGAATAACGTCAAGGCCTCTCCCTCCAAACTCCAAAACCACCGTGCAGGCAAGGTCAGGAAACAGCAGGTGGGAAAGTTCTTGCCAGGAGCAGGAGAATGGGAAAAACGCACTGCAGCCTTCCAGCAGTAGCACCGACTTTATTCAATATGCCAAAAAAAAAAAAAAAAAAAAAAAAAAAAAAAAAAAAAAAAAATACATACTAAAAAAAAATAGAT
>WHYT01017424.1:12360-58927 GCA_009806455.1 Tetrax tetrax
ATTATTCAATAAGGAAAAAAAAAAAAAAAAAAAAAAAAAAAAAAAGAAGAAATAAACATCTATCCTCAAAAAAAGAAGAAAACCTCAGTACCACACAAATAAGTTGTATTTCAAATGATTTCACCGTGCTCATAAAAGTGATATGTAGCAGTAATAGCTTCTAAAAAGGTTGCCCTCCAAAGCAATCTGGCTTGGTCCAAATGCAGAACATTTCTCCAGCACGTCCTACTCGCAAAAATAATTACCAGAATAACCGAAGACAAACCATCACTGTAAAGTCTTTTCTTTTTTTTCCGTGGAAGTCATTAATCAAAACCTGCAGCGAGCGGCAGCCAGACAGCAAAGGGCTCTGCGGAGCGTTTTCTGCCCTGGGTTTAGAGGGACCGCAGCGTGTGGCTTGCGGAGTGGCGGCGGGGGCCGCCGATTTAGACCCCCGTTATCAACCGCCGCTCCCTGAGGCAGGTGAGAGGATATTTGGTTTTACACAATCAGGCGTTTGCTCAGCCGCTGGAGTTTTGTGTGTAGAGCCTGCACGTGACGGCTCAAAATCACCGGCGTGGCTTCTGCGTCTCTGTGCAGAGCACGCAGCGAAGCTCTTTAATAACACCATTACTTCTGTTAACAAACTATTTCTATTGCAGTGGAGAAGTTTAACAAGTTCCCCCCTTTTTTCCCCCCCCTCCAGACAAGGTACGAAAGCCAGCGCAGGACAGCGGAGACAGCGCTGCCACCTTTTGGTCACACGTAACAATGCCAGAGAAAAAACGTCATCGCTTCTTCTCAGGGTAAAGCCAGGAGCATGGAAAACCTCACCGCAAGCCACAAGCACAACAGGGACCACTCCTGGCGTGATGGTTTTGGACCCCAAAAGCTATGCATACGACATTATAAACAAATGAAAAAAAGCTTTTGTTTATGCTGTTCCGCAAATTACTTCTATTTATGAGCTGAGGAACGGGGAACAAAGGTTATAAAGTCTTGAGCTTTCAGTCTGAGGACAGGCGATGAGCAGTAAAGCACCTCTGCGTATGCAAAATTCAACTATTATCTTTTGGTAAAATCAAAAAGAATGGGAACAGTCACAGATGGGAAGGGAAAGAAAAGGAAGGCTAATCAATTGCTAGAACAAAGTCTGTACTAGATTGTAAAACTGGAAGATCTTCCAAACCTTACCAGTTCCAAAACTTACTACTCATTTCTATATATTTTCCACTACTTTTTTATATATATTTTATGCTGTGTTCACCACTTCTAATCTGTGCTCTTCTGTAAATCTACTCAAAATGGCAACCAGGTGAAATCCAAGCTAAAACCTCTCTTGCAGTGTGCAGGGAGTTTGAACTTACAAGAAAGGCTTTTGCACGTTGCTAGTCAAAACCCTCTTCAGCCAAGCAATCCATATCCGGACTCACTGCACAATTCCTGGAATTACTTCTTCAAGTATTGACTTGCAGGCAACTTAGGGTTCTGAAAAGGCAAGAATTTGGTTTCTCTTCAGAAAGGGGAGGATGGATTAAACTGTAGCATCCCTGTAACATTCTATCAATGGATCCACGCTCAAAGGTTTACATCTACCCACACTTCATTCAGCCTCAGGCTTTCTTCCAAGACAGCTATCTTCTACACGTCTATCCGGACTGCACTGACACTTATTCCAAAATCACCCAGAATTGTCCATGCGAGTAATACTCAGCTCTAGGAGTGACCTAGATCTGTGAGACAATGCTGAGACAATTATGCCATCATCTCTTGAGCTACTCCACTCCTCCTTTCTTGCTCCATCCTAGTCCCCCCTCTACCTTTTCTCATTTGAAAATTAATACCAAGTGAATACTTAGTGTTAAGTTTTACTTTTTTTTTTTTTTTGGCAACCTCTATTTTTACCTCAATTATTCAGGTCAATGCTGGAGAATTTGGAGCCTCTGCTCAAATGCTTGCGTCCTAATGAATTTTGATAAAAAGCAAATAAATTAAGAGACATTCGGTTAAACACCTTTTTAAACAAGTCTGAGGTTTTTTGAAACACATACTATGTCAAGAAGCATAGGACTCTAAATTTCCAAAGTGAAACAGCAAACAAATAGCTACAGAAACAACCGGGACGTGAAACCAAGTGCCTCGTCACCATGCTGTCCCACTGTCTCACAGCTCACCTCCAACAGGACAGGCTTCTGCAAAAACATGAGAAAGCAGAAAAAAACAGCATTATAGATTATATTTGCAAATATGAATGTAAGTCTGAAAGGAAAAAAAAAATTCTGACACAAGAAATACTGCCCACATTGATTGGCAGTTTGGAGGAAGGAGGGGGATCCTCTCCTTTGGCCTAACTGAATTCACGACATGGCCACCTACCGCTGCCAACAACGCAATCCACACAGCACACGGAAAAGGTACCTCCCTGTGCCAGGACGAGTTCGCGCTCTCCATAAGATGGTCACAACTGGAGAAGGGGTATTTCCAGCAGGTGACTCCTCCTCAGCGCTAGCGGAACGACGAGCTGCTGGGTCGGTGACTGCAACGCTATGCTCTCTGCCACTGCCTCACTTCCTGGGGCTACATGGGCTGTAGGCTTTTCTACCTCTCTTCATTTCACGCTACTTGAGTACAATGTGAGGATGGTCCTAAAAACATTCCTTTGTGTTTGGTTTGAATTATCTTACTAAACCTTTGAGTTATATCATGCTCCAAGGAAGACAACACTCTGCTACAAGCCCATCATGACAGTCCTCTTCCAGGCACTGTACAAGAGAGAATTTCTATATGCTCCTCCCTGATTTTACAAGAATATTTTTATTTAGCAGGTAGCATAAATAATTTTTTTTATTTCCTACAGCTTTTAGAGAATATACTGATTTACTGAAATTAAACTTAGACCAGTACCTTTGTAGAAATATCATGTCTTCATCCAGGAAAGGTATGTCATTTCTATGGCTTCAAAAGCCACCACCTGCCTTTAAAAAAAAAAGAAAAAAAAAAACCACCACACTTCATAAACTTAAAAGTATTAAAAAAAAAAAAAAAAAAAGAAGAAACCTACATTTGTATTGGACTAACGATTGAGCACTTAGAAGGACAGAAGAGCCAAATGAGGATAACCAAACTAAAAGACATTTTATAAGAGTTATGTCAAATAATTTGCTCCCTGCTGCAATCATAATACGTCAGCTTTTCTTTTGCCTTTTTTTAATTTTTTTCTTTTTGGATTTGTCATATTTCCCCTCCCAATCCCCCAATATTTGTTTAAAAACAAAGATTAACTTGTCACATTTTTTAAAAAAAGTAATTTGAAAAAAATGAACACAGAGAAACAGTTAATGACGTTAACTGAGAAGTCTCAATTAGTTGGCTTGGTATTTATTATGCATACAGACGAAGACAAAAAGACTATCTTCACCGTTTTAATATACCTTCCCCTCCATTTCCCGCATTACGTAGCTATTACACAAAGTGGATTTTGGTGATTTGGGATTTGCAACCCTTTTTCCCCACTTAGGAGGCTTTTTTTTTTCCCCAGAAGAGACTGAAAGCTAATTGCCTAAATTCTAGCATCCAGTCACATCAGCATTGCTCCCCAAAACACGTCATTTGCCTTGATTCATCGCTGTAACTTAAAATATTAATAAATTTCTTTTCTAATCCTACAAAGCTCACAATAAACACAGAAGAGGCAATCTGATCATTCTTATTTACACTATTGCCTTAGACCTTAAGCATTTCAAACAGAAAGGAGAAAATATGGCAAAACCTGCCTCCTTGTCCGCAGTATTTACATGCTTTACATAGTTTAAAAATATGTGGCTTATTAATGACTGATTTTTCAACCTCTCCAATAAGCTTTTTATTAACGTGACAGTTCTTTACTTGCAAGTGTCAAGCGATTTCAGACTGTGCATGTATCCTTTATGATGTTTAATACAAAAGATAGTACAGTATTTATATCCCTCACAATAAAAGAATGGATTGTTTTAAGGTTATACAGCCCAGCTGTGATAAAGAAAGAAGGAACCTTACAAAATGATAAATATTTTCATTAAAAAACTTTAAAACTAAAAGTTCAAAGATATGTTCTCCTCTCTTATATCTTGTCAAAACATGACTTAGGACCCAAAACTAATCTACTTTCAATTTTATTCCATATTTCAGTGCTGTCATAGTACTCAGCAGAGAGTATTGGAATACGATCATTTTTTATTTTGTTGATGTTACCGACAGCTTTATTTCACAAAGCAATCTTATACTATGTCTACCACCGGCAGGTCACAAAGGTCAAATAGTCTATCCTTACAGGTAGAGAGCTTATTAAATGGCACGTCTATTAAACCCAACGGACAACATAAAGAAACATTCCAGCAAAATACTTGGAACATAGTTCAGTGAAGACACAGCCTAAAGGGTACTAAATAATTTGAACCAAGGCCAATAAGAATTTTTTTTTTGTAAGCATCTTCAAAATTATGCTTCGTACAAAGCGTTTCGAACGGACAGCGGGAGAAAGACCTGCAGAAGGGTGAACATTGGCTATGCAAGCAGTTGCTTTGTATTATGCATTTACAGCTGCACGCTCGTAGCACATTTAGTGCCAGGCTGCTTACCAAAGATAGGTTTCTGCTTTCTAAGACTTATTTCACTGAATGTTCAATTTAAAATTAGCATGAAACGTATACGATACCTTCTTCAGCAGTATTTGTACGCGTGCTTTACACACTAACTTGGATCACTGTAGGATAATTCTTCAGAAGCAATGTACTTTAGCTATTTATTTTCAAATGCCATAATTAATCACATAATGGTTTGGGGGAAAAAATCCAATCACGTAAATCAGAAAAAGGCTCTCAAATAAAGTCTTCATCTAGTACCTTTTAGAGTCCACCCAATCCTTTTTAACTAAGAGGGTGTATGCTTTGTGAGACCAACATATTTATAGACACATCATTGTGATTTTATCTCTCTTTCTGGCATCCTTTCACTATTTGCCAGTTACCTATCATATGCCAGATCTCACTGGTTCAATATTTGTATTTGCATGACTGCATTTGCAAACGAATAACAAAATAAAGACATCTTTGGGTTGGGAACCTATACATTCAGATGTTCACCTTCAGACTTAACCCTTGCAGCTCGGTCAAAGAGAGCGTTCCAGTTGCATTTCTAAATCATGTCTACTCATTTCTGCACCACTAAAATTCTGCCTGCTGGCATGCAGAGTCTGTGGGCTCTCATATACGGTTTATTGGACGCAGTACTTGGTCTACTGTTATCAGCAGATTCACCTAGTCAGATAATTAATAAGATAGGGAAACATAAACCGTGAGTTGTTAAAGTTTACAATTACCTTCCCTCACAGCTCCATTCTAAACGCACTGTCCTTGCTTTAACACACAGTAAATCATCTACCTAAATGTATTTGCACCCAATCATTTTTTAAAGTCACAATCTTTGTCGTGTCAACTTGTCAAGGGTCAAAGGGAAGAACAGGCAAGATTCCCAAATCAATCTGCTTGTAGAAACTGTCTCATTTCATTTCAAATTACCTGCTGTGGCTGAAGCAGGCTACGGACAAACTGCCTTCCTCCATAAACCATGACAGCACAGGTCGAACTTATGCGATCATTCATAAGGGGCAAGTCGTGCTGGGTCTGTCATTAACTACTTTTAAACTGCTGTGCAGGGTTAAGTGATCTTGCAGGGCAGCAGCAGATATAAATACTATCCGGACAGTTTAATGTCAGGCGACAACTCCTCTGGGATTAAAAGCGCGTAGCCCAACAGGAGTGTTATCAATATAAGAACTGAGGGACTTTGGGACTGTTTCTTGCAGTCACAACTTCTCATGTGTTTTGCATGTTATTAAGAGAGCAGACGCATAACGTAAGACCCTTAAGAGGGTCCCAAAAATATTAACAGCAATGCTCACCATCGTCTGCGTCCACACTCCCGGTTCTGTCCTCGCGTAACCGCCCGATCCAGGTGAGGATGCTGCTTACCTAAGAAAGTAAATACATCGCGGCAACCGAAAACACGTCAGGCTGTGCGGTTCATGGGCAAGAGAAACAGCTCAGGACTGACTCCCCTCGAAGCCAGCCTGAGCAGTTACCACAAAATTCGGTATTAGGCAAGGTACTTCAGCAGGTGCCCGCTTTCAGACCCGGGACTGGATGTGTACGTAGGTAGCCAACAGGGATACAGAAAAATCACTGCATGGCTTAACCAACTATACAAGTAATTACTGCATAACAGTTACTTTGTGCTTCGGTCATTTCTCCTCTGGCCACCATTGCACTGACACCTCACCGGAATGAGAAAGGCACTTGTTAGCGATGACACACAGCCACCTTCTTCTGCAACACCTACGGACAGCAAAAACCAGAGGAGATCTGTTAGACTGGTGAATTAAATCGGTCTCACTATCAAAAAAGGAAAGTTCTTAAAGGAATATGTGATTTTTCCCAATTCTTTCTTCACCATTCTAATCTTATTTAAGTACCCCAATTTGCCGAAGAAGACAAACTCTTCCTCATCATAAGATGCTCTACTCACCAGTATGATATACATGCAAAACCACGCATGAAACAAGCACGCTAACACGAGGGAGCTGATTTATCAGCGTCTCATAAAGCACAGCAAGCAGCGGTGCTCAGAAAGAAAGAACTAAACCTTACTCGAACGAAATCCCAGACCCCAGAGCCACCATAACTTAATGCAGGAGGGATGAGGATTTCAAAAAAGAAAATATAGCTGAGCGTCACTTTCTGAGGCGCACGTAGCAACACTGGGTTTTGGAGGTCAGCGTTCCAGTAGGAAGGGGGAGGTGGAGGTGGTTGTGTTACAGATTGCCTATCGGCATTACAGATCCTCTCTTCCCTTACCCTTAGCTCTGCCCACCGATCACTTTGTGCTCTGACACAGCACCAGACCTCTCGCCAGCGTTTCTAAAAGGACAGTAGGGTATAGCCACATCAGGCCCCTGCTCCTTCCCTCACGGCCAAAAAGATGTCATCAAAACCAGATGGGATTTTCATTATTCCTCTGTGCAGATCCCCCCACACATGCACAGCGTGTATTCAGAAACTGTTCTCTGCGTCCACAGGTGTGGAAGGCCCTGATCTCCTGGCTTTGGTTTAAATCCGGAAGGAATCAAACGGGGAAGGAGACCTCGTCCGTAAGGATACAGAGTTTCCATCCCCATCCCTAGGCAGTCCAGGCCTCTCCGCCCATTCACTGCGGGCAGGCTCCAATTCAGACCTCAAGACCTGCCCACATGTCGCTGTCACACGTCCGAGGACCAGCCCGAGGCAACCTACTGCGCTGGACCAACCATCAGGTCCCCGGCTCATGACAAATGCAACGACCCAATCTTACTTCCGTCTTTCCCTCCTGGAAGGAATCACATGCAGTTTCAAATCGGAGACCCGCTCACCAAACGGTACCTCTCCCCTAGATCAGACCCAGTTCACCCCTTTCCTACCAGTTTACAATTATAGAATCACAGAACGGTTTGGGTTGGAAGTGCCCTTCAAAGCCCACCCAGTCCAACCCCCTGCCAGGAGCAGGGACATCTCCAACCAGATCAGGTTGCTCAGAGCCCCGGCCAACCTGGCCTGGAATGTTTCCAGGGATGGGGCATCCACCGCCTCTCTGGGCAACCTGGGACACTGCTCCACCACCCTCAGCGAAAAACATTTTTTCCTAATGTCCAGTCTGAATCTATCTCCCTCTATTTTGAAACCATTACCCCTCAGATATAGCAATGTTACAGTTTCCTACAGCTTACAACTTTTTAAATTCAGACAAAATTTCATAACAATGACAAAGAGACCAATCAATGACTTCCAAAATACATCTGTGAGAGTGTGGTAGTTCAAAGAAAATAAACATAAGAATGCCAAAATAAGCAATATGACCTATTTTCCAATTTCACACCTGAAAACAAAAGCTTCCTTCTGAAATTTTTCAAGCGCTCAAGTAAAATTTCAGATCTTTTCAAATCTTTTGAGTTCATAAATAAAACATACTCACTATTTTAAAAGCCTATATCCCACAAACAACCACATAAAACCCAAGCATTTTGATTTTTTCCACTTTTTGACCTTTGGATAGCATCACATCAGAAAATTTTTACCTTTGTTGTAGTTCAGCCAGGACCAGACTACGCAGCCTCTCTCTCACTCCCACCACTCTCCGAGAGAACAGGGAGAAATAATATAAGAAAAACAGCTCGAGGTTTGAGATAAGGACAGGGAGAAATCCGTAAAGTTACCGTTACGGGCAAAACAGACTCAACTTGGGGAAAACTATTCATTTATTACTAAAACTAGCAGGAGAATGAGACAGAGAATGAGATAACCTCCCCCCACCTCTCCCTCTTCTCAGGCTTAACATTATCTCTGCCACCTTCCCCCCGAGTGGCACAGGGGGAAGAGGGAATGGGGATCGCGGTCAGTCCATCCCGTGTTGTTTTATGCCGCTGCTTCATCTCCGGGGGAAGAACTCCTCACATTCCTCCCCTGCTCCAGCGTGGGGTCCCTCCCACGGGCCGCAGTCCTTCGTGAAACTGCTCCGGCGTGGGTCATCTCTTCCACGGGTGCAGCCCCTCCAGAACGGCTGCCCCAGCGGGGCCTCCACGGGCCACAGCCTCCTTGGGGCACCCGCCTGCCCCGGCGTGGGGATCTCTGCCCCTCCATGGGCTCCCCGGGCTGCGGGGGGATCTCTGCCCCTCTGTGGATCTCCATGGGCTGCAGGGGGACAACCTGCCCCACCACGGTCATCACCACGGGCTGCAGGGGAATTCTGGCCGGGAGCCGCATTACTGCTCCCCCTCCTTCTTCACTGACCTTGGCGCCTGCAGCCGTTCCTCTCACAAGAAAAGTTCTTCACAACAGGCTGGCAGACGCCTCTCAATTTCTTCACATCATCCATCTCATCTCCTCTCCACCTCTTGCTGCTGGGCCGGGCTGAGTTGGGCCCAGTCACCGCCTGGCGAGAGGCCAGAGGGTGAGGCCTGCAAGGCCCATGAGGCCTGCGCCTCCCCCCCCCGGCTCAGCTTCTTCACATCTTTTTTTTTTTTTTTTTTTTTCTCTCCTTCTGTTTTCCCCTTCTTAAATACTTTATCGCAGAGGGATTATAATGGAAGATTCTGCTACCAATCAGCTTGGCCTTGGCCAGCAGCGGGTCTGCCCTAGGCCACTGAACAAAGGGAAGCAGCTTCCAGCAGTTTCCTACAGAAGCTGCCACCTTAGGCCGCCCTCACTAAACAAAACCACAATAACCTTCCAGTTCCATGGTGGCTGGCTGCTGTATTTAATTCTGCAGTACAAGCTTACGAATATCAACATAATAAGCACGCAGATCCTCAGAATGTTTCCTAGGAATTTTCTGTATAGACCATTGAACAAAGGAATTCAGACTAAATCAGTAGTCAAACAGGTTACTCAATCATCACTTTTTCTATCTATCCAAAATTAAATATTTAGTAACAAAACTTCATAAAAAAAACACATGATCTGTCTGACCCCCTCTTTAATGCATCCTTTCAGTACTATTTGTACTCAAAGGCCGCCATGAATGACGAAGAAAATGAAGAGAAAGACAAATCCAGGGTTACCTCCTACCTGTCTGCAACAGCTGATTTGTTGGAAAAGTGGTGAGCAGCTTCTCCACATCTCCCTTGCTACTGGTTCCTAACCTTGGTAGCAGCAGGAGGCTAAGGATAACTTGGGCTTATCAGGATTCTTCGCTAAGCTGGATGGAAATAACACTAAAATACATTCTGCTAAATGACTTTCCCCATTTTCTTAATTTTTCTTTACCTTTACACATAGTGGTAGCGAGAAAATAATTTACCAGGTTCATCGTGATCCTTCAGCTGCTGTGGTTCATTTTGCCACTTCTTCGTGATACTGCAGCATGATTCCTTCTCCCTTATCTAGGGCAGAAAAATATAATATCTAGAGCTGCTCAGCTTCTCCTCAGTCACCTGAACAGAAATTTAGCATATTCTTGACAAGTAATTATTGAAAAAAAAAAAAAAATCTTAAACATAATCTGCAAAATTCTTCTCAGTTAAAAAGTAAGAAAAGCAGAGTTGAAATGATAACTAGGTAACCATTTACACAAAACATAGAATTAAATTGAATTATTTAAATACTAAAATTTCTGAGTCACCACAAACTCAATTCAATAGCATTACCTGGAAGTTATCATTTCTGCAATAAAGTTCTCCCCTTGATCTGTAGCCATGGAGTGAAAGGATTGCATCCAGTCTCATCATGATATGGAAAAGAAACAACCCTGTTATCGTTGGGATGCAATGATCAGCTTAACCTACTTTACAGCATTGCTTAGTTGGTGGAAATGATTGAAACAATCAGACCAAAACAGAACAACCCAAAAAAAATAAAATTTCCCTCTAAGAATCCTTGAATTGATAACACCGTGCTTTAAATTAAGAGTAAAACTTGTGCAGATGCAACGTGAGTTTAAGACAGTGCCCTGAGACAACGGACAACGACTCCACTGAATAATAAACCATTACAGGAATTTGGAGGACCCTTCCATGAATGCCATCAAGTCTGTAGTTCCTGAGGGCTCGTTCCTTGCCACATCTTTTCTTTAAGAAGGAACGATTACAGGAGACAAGTTTCAAACCAGACATCAGCAAGCTGTGGACCTCATTAGTAAATGGGAACAAGTACAGTCACTTCGATAACACAGTATTCAATTAAAATGAATATTTCAATTGAAAACAGATGCCACAAGCTTGACTGAAAAATCAAGTTGCTTGGCAGCAGAGTGCAACATGAGGAAATGCCTGACATTAATTTTGGCAATAAAGATTATTTCCTTAAAAGAATACTGAAAGGCAACTTCATGGAAACTCCCAATTCACCCTGGTATTTCTTGGACAATACTCTATCATACACACAGAATTTAAAAAAACAAAACAAAACAAACTAACAACAGAAAAGCACCTTAATCATAACTGGTTTTGAATTTAAGGCAAGGAAAACACATCTGTTGACTATTTTGTAAATCTGCCTTAAGATTTTCATTCAAACTGCAGAAGGCTGAAGTTGATTAGTTTCAAGGAACAAGCCAGGTTTTATGCTCTCTCAAAAGAAATCATTGGAAAGAAGATGCAATGGAAATATGGTATCCGGAGTGTCCCAAGTCAGCAGAGAAAGAGGAACAGGAGCACACGACCCTTCCGCTGGCCTTCGTCCCCTACTATAAGGGCCCTGCTATAAATGCTGCTCATCCGCAGATAAAACATAATTCCCGCAGCAATTTAAATTATTTCCACTTTCCCGATCTCCAGGAGATCAGCTGTTGAAGAACCAGTTGTTGAGCCACTAGCACAAGCGCCGTCCCCAACGCCCCGTCTCCGCTGCCGTCACCGCGTCATCTGTTGCAAACCAAAATGCGACCCAGAGAAAGAATGAGACACGGGCAGAAACCTTCCCTCCCTGCAGCCAGGCCTTGCAGAGGAAAGCAGGGGCAGAGTGACTGGAAAATGAAGGCAAACCTCTCTTCCTTCCCGGGGGAGGGGAGAAGGGCCGGGCCGCTCGCTCGCCCGCTTGTCCTCCAGACAGGGCCTGCAACCCTCCAGATCTTCATCGCAAATACTAGCGTGCAAATAAGGATTAATTCCCCTAAATCTGGCACTGTGGCTCCCTCTTCACACGGGAGAGAAAGGTAAGTTTACAGCTGAGATGTTTTATTTAGCTGTTCGGGTTAAACAAAGTGAGACTGATGCTTAAACAGGCTTTAGAAATAAAACCCCATTGTCACAATCGGCAAAGCAAGTCAGCACTACAAAACTGAAAATCAGCCAGTTTTCCTCTGCTTAGGATTTTCCAAGGCATTTTCCATTGTTTATATCCTCATACTAAAGCCTTCCCTATTTAATAAACTGATTAAGTTAAACCAATGCAGACCCATGTGTAGGCCTTAATGTTTTTGTTTTGATGGGCTGGGGAACACTGTGAAGTACAGGTATGAATCACACATTTATTTTTAATAAAACAGACCTTGAACCTTCCAAAAGGAGACATACCAAAAAATTAATTTTGAGGTAACTAAAAAAAAAATCCTTCCATTCAGCATCTACACGGAGTAGGTTCCATTACGACACAGCAGAGATTAGCCATTCCAAGGAGATGGATCCTACAAATATTAGGTTATGTAAATTAATGCCTCAAAGCTACACGCTGCAACAAAAAAGAAAATTTCAAACACTGATGTAATTAGGGACAAGAAATTAAGCAGAATATGTTTCTTTAATCAGTTTAACATGAGAGATGCTGAACTCTTGTCTCTTGTGTGTTTAGAGCCATCCAGAAGTCACCTAATTTGTTTTTTTGTCTATAAAAAATTTTGAATTTCCACTAATTGGGATATCGGGCTGCTTTCATGACACATCAAACAAACATTTACCTTGTTCATTCGATGATGTCTCACAGTCACCCCAAATAAGATATTTCTTCCAGCCAACAATTTCTCTTTCCCACACTTTGCAGATTTTTGCTTTTAGCTCATACAACCACAGTGCTTCCTTCTGCCACACGCTGCAAAGCCATCTCCCACGGTGAAAAAGTTAAACGACGTAAAATCCCCACGATGCACTCACAGAGAAACAGCAGCGCCAGCACGCCGCAAGGAAGCATTTTCTTCACATGGAATTCGTATTATTTTGAGAAAAAACAGTTACAGGCACAGCAGTCTTAATTTAATTAAGAATTTAAATACTGAGCTTTAGTCGCCTGAAGCCAATAACAGAAAAGGTAGTTTCTCTTCAAAGACAATCACAATCTTGTACGTAAGCCCATGACAGGAGAAGAAGAAATTGTCCTTCTCTGTGTGTTAAAGGTCATAATAACAGTTGGACCAGCAGAGAAAGCAAAGACAAGAACTGTTAGCAGACGATGACGATTCAAGGGAAGAAAAAGTGGAGGGAAGCAGAAAGCAAGGCGGCAAGAAGCTATGCAGAGAAAGACTGAGGAAACTCATCTTCTACATTTGAAAACCCACAGATTTACTACAAATGCATTAAATCTGAAGAAGAAAAAAAAAAAAACCTTTCCAGAGATTCTTCTAAACATCAAAAGTGTCAAATAAACACCTAACTAATCATGCTTCTATTGCTATTAATAACTAATGCCCAATGTTCCTTTTTTTTTGTTCTGCTAAGCACCATAACATTTGCTAAATAGTTAGGCTTTAATTTGCCCCATGCAAATCTCCATCTTCTCTACAGAGATCAAAACCTTGAGAGTCATAGCGAGAAAAATTTCAAACCAAATATTTTGATTGCACGAAGTATTTTAAGAGCTGCAATTTGAGACCGTGTTGGTTCTATGTTACGTTAACTCAGTCTGTGTTAATTTGGGCTATATCTACCTGTTTCCAAGACCTTTTTTTTCTTCCTTTTCAGAAAAATGCTAAAAGGAATTACCAAATTAAAAAGAAAAACCTGTGTGATGACTGAAAGGTCTAGAACAATGGACCCGCAAATTAACACTAGATACACTTTGCATATTCAGAAACCCTCTGTAAAATATTAGTTATTCCTTTATACATTTTCCCTGCACTGAAGAAATTGTCAAAAATAGTTTCGGTGCAAACAACCTGCACTTAGCAACCCTGAGAGCTGTAAACACATCCTGAAATGCAACCTGGTTTTAACTTTTATTTCACTGTTTACCTGAAACAGCCATAAAAAGATGAGGTGCTTCTGAAAAAGCTTCCATCTAAAAACATGGAAACCAGTCCTGCATTTCAATTACACCTATTTTTATTAGAATAAATGAAATATACAAATCTTAAATAAAGTGCAAACCACCATTGTGTTTTCACTACAAAGAGAACATTTCTAAGGTTGGAAGGAAATGGCACCACCAGAACTTCACCAGTTAGTAAGCAGAGTACGTGCACATACACTTACCCTCAACTGCAACTACCACTTCACATGTTCTGTGCCCAACAATTCCATGTGTTTGACTCCCTTGGGCATTCCTGGAAATCCAGCAGGGAATTTCTTATTTATGCAAATCCTTTTAATGTAGCTAAGTCTTTATGAGTAGCTTGGAAAGTCTGCCCTATAATACACTGACATCAACAAGCACAGTAATAGTTGATTGACAGGCAGCTTGAAGGAAACCAGAAAGAGAAAATATATATACAATGCTTTGCCAATTATGGAGTGATAATAGTAATTAACAATTGTAAACATAGGTTTATTTCTCAGGAAAATTCATTTTCCATCCTTTCTCTTCAGTTTTAAGATGTTTACTTTTAAAAGCTCAGGACTAAATGAGTCTATGATTTATTTTTAACACTCTCACAAAATATTTCCAGTAGATGCATTCTATGATGACAATCAAGTGCTTCATTTCAGATGCTTTGTGCCAGACACTTTTTCCATTTCCTTTAAAAAGTAAGCATGATGGTGTTTGATAAACATTCAAGCTGCTGCTTGAATTCAAACCAACAGAATTCATTTCAAGCAAAAGGTTGCCCAGGTTGCCATGGTGGGTGCCCCATCCCTGGAAACATTCCAGGCCAGGTTGGCCGGGGCTGTGAGCAACCTGATCTGGTTGGAGACCCTCACAGGGGGGTTGGACTGGATGGGCTTTAAAGGTCCCTTCCCACCCAAACTGTTCTGTGATTCTATGAAATGCCACCTACACTTCACAAGGCTGTTGTTTGGGATGAGGAAATGAGAGAAATGGGAAGAGGCTTTTCTAAACCCAGCCCATCTCTTCCAGAGATGCAGGAGTACTCTTCCAAAAGGGAGGAATGGCACGAAGCAGGCAGAGACCTTGTCTTACGCAGCCGCTAAAAGTGAGCAGCCAAAAGAACAGTAGAATAATTGCATATACTTTCTCCCGCTTTCTGCAAACGTGCTTCCTCTGTCTGTCAGAGGTTCAAGCTACTCTACATTTAGAGAAAAAAATGGATGCACAATCCAGGGCCAGAGGCTCTTCTGCAATGGGACTGCTACTGCCCAGGGGGACTTGGGAATATCGTCAGCACACAGGACTGGCACCGCAGATTGAAAGCTCTCAGAAACACATCTCGGAGGTGGCACATCATCAGAAGAAATGGCTGTAGCTTTAGCTCCTGCTAAGTGTACCAGACTGTAGTTAATTCCATTACATTCCTGGTGGCAATAAAGCTACTGAATTTTATCCAGCATTGCCGGTCGACGAAATTCTAGAGATTTATCTGTTAAGACCAAAAAATAATTCCATGACTTTGTTTCTTGTAAGTAAATCGCTAGGCTGCCCTCCAACAGCAAAATTAAGATAAAACCACCATCTTGTTCCCATTAAGCAACATTAAACCCTCCTACTTCCTCCCCTTTTAGCAAAACCAGAATGCCTCATGCTGATAGATCTCATGGCTGAAAATGAGAGCAGAGCAGCTGGGCAAAATAATGAGGTGAGAAATGTATTCCCTTCTCCCAGGTCCCTTGCACAAGCCCATACACGGCTGTGATCCCAGCCCCTCCCAGTTTCTATAAATAAGAAGAATATATGTCTGTTAATGCCTTGTATAAAGCAAATTTCATCCAATCAATTGATGCTTTTCTCAATGGACAATCCCACCAGCTACAGAAATTTCAACATTTCTACACGGTATGACTGTTTTACTTACAAACTCTTTCTTATACTAACTACCAAATCTACTTTGCTCAAAATAGTTAAGACCTTGGGTCAAGGAGACAGTGGCATTAGCACTCCACAGAAAATGTGCTTCTCTACACTAAAACAGCCACTTAAGCAAGAATGTGGAAATGATTTATCTCGCAATGTTTGAAGTTGGATCTTCACCTCAGCTATGTCATGACTGCACAATCAGTCAGACGGAGACCGTTACACTCTCATAGAAAGAAAAGGAGATTCGACTCTTCACTAGGAGTATCTAACAAGTAATATTACCTTTCAGAAAATAAGAGAAAGCATAAATATTCTAGCGGAAACATTCACATTTATAACAACGGAGTTAGAGACCTTCAGTGTTCCACTCCCCAAATATAAATCTGTGCTTAAGAATAGAAAGGTAATGCAATTTCACTGGAAGCTCTTTCATTTAAATAAAGCTGTATTTGTAACCCTAAATATTGCAGTGTCATATATTAGCGTAAGATAATCAGAAAAATAGTAAACTGAAAACTTAAATTGAAGCTTATCAATAGAGTCTTGTAAACGAAATTTCTTCTAAATAAAACTCAACCATTTGTACTCTTCAAGAATTAGAAAGATCACGTTTCTTAGGCTTATACACATTGTCTCGGCAAGACAACCAGAACTGGAAGGATTAATTGAGGAATTAGGGACTTTTAGCCAAAAAGTCTGTTAATTTTCCTTCTCTTGACCTGTCCTGAGCATGTGCTTAAAAACAGTGAAACAAGTGGTCTTGAGTTGTCCAGTATTTCAAGGTTTCCATCATTATTCAGAAAAGTTGCAGCACAGTAATTAAGATCGCATGACCATAGCCATATTCCTAACCTGTACGTACAAAAGCCTGGGTACCACACATTCTGCACTTGAATGGCAGTATTTTTGAGAACTCACAGTAATCTTTATTTTAAGAATATAAATATTTAAATAGAGGTCTATACATTATAAATGAAGGTGGCACAGCATTTCTTCTTGTCAGAAGTGAAAAATCTCTGCATACATCAAGCAGCGATACTCAACTTTCAAAAGGTCAACTGCAAATGAAAAAACGAAAAAAAAATGTTGATGATCAATTTAAGTCAAGTTTGTCACAGAAAAACACTAGTCCTGTCCTATTAGTGCTGCCACACGCACCTGTGCTAGGTTAAGCAGTTGGTAAGCTGCAACGAGTGGGATGAAGAACGTGATTTGCAGGAAAAATGAGCCTTCTTTTTCCGATAGTGACAGACTGCAAAGTCCATACATGAGTGTACGGGATGCCCTGTTTTAGCTCACGATAAAATTTTAAATCAAACTAAACTATAACATCCTTCCTGTGCTCAATCTGCGTTATGAGAAGGTTATTCCCATGTAGCTTAAAACAGGTAACTCCTCAACTTTTGGCTTAACTCGAAATAACAGTTTGTGAAAGTTTAATTAGAATGGTTTTACAAATATATTTCAAACACAATTGACATCATCATCATCTTTAAAGACTGAGCAAGCATTTAATTCATTATCTGGGCAGATGCAGCTACACTTCCCAAAATTAGTGTTCCCTGCAGTTTGAGAGTGGTTCACCTACGCTATACTACCAATTTAAGATCCAAACCTAAAGCAATTGCTGGCTGCAGGTACTACTAGAAGGGGAAGAAAAAAGAAAATGATTTTCGCAGAGCAACAGAACCAGCAGGTCACATCCTTCTGGGATTTCCATACACGTAACCACACAACTTGCTTTTACTGCAGCTCGTTCGATTGAACAGCCTTCAAAAGGAGTAGACGTCTGATGGATTACTGCTTTATAACTGGATAATTTGCAGCACTAGCTCGTCTATAGGAACATGGAACTTGCAACATCAGATAAACAAGCTATTGTATCAGGCCACAAAACTTGCCCGAGGCTATGCAATTCCTGATGCTTCAATGGGAGTTGTAAAAAGTCCAGTCCATCTTCATTGCCTTTAATATTATTTCAACTGATACACTCTACATAATGAACAGCGTATGGTTTGCCTTCTAAAACATCACCCTAACGCCTTTCGAGATCTCGTTGTCAGTAGCCTGTGATCACAAAGCTGATCGCTCAGGCTGACGTCTTCATCAACCACATTTGACACCGTCAGGTGCTTTCTGTGCACGCATGTGCATGAAAATAAACATATACAGTGTTTATTCAGAAAGCCCTGCTTTCTGAGAAGAGCACTTAATGAAAAATACATTGCCTTAATCGTGGGGAAAAGAAAAAAAAAGAAAAAAATATAAGCTTTTCTTTCAGAAATGGACACCCAAAGACAATTGAGTTGCAATAGGAATGCATCCTTTGTGTCAGAGGTACACTGCTGGTTATTTTCAAGAAAATCTACCCAAATTCATCCACGTAACATACATTTCTGAAAAGCTGTTGTTGGCCCTGTTATGCTAGAATACATGCCTCCCGCCCTGCCAAAAGGGGTAAACCCAAACGATCCACGTGAAGGCCAGTTACAACAGCTCTGTATCACGGCAGCACTTAAGATATCCAGCAACTACGAATCCTCTGCATCTCATGCAGAAGAAATAAAATATATACACAGAAAAAAGGAAATAGCATGTAGGGACACGGAGTCTGGTGAAACTGGAACAGGAGAGAAGAACAGAACATGGAGCTGGATGCAGAAACCGATCAGGCACGGAAGGCAGAAACAGAAATAGTAAGATTAGGACAGAAGAAGAAGGGTGCACGTAAAAGATGATGGAATTAGTAAAGCAAGAGCCAAGAGAGAAGGGAGGCAAAGACTTGTGGAGCAGGGAGAGCCAAAGGAGACAACTGTGGTATTTGCCTTCTGATTTAAGAGCCGCACTGAGAGAAGCGGGACTGGAACAAGGCAGAAGGAACAAGGGTCAAGTCCGAGATAACAAGTCTGCCTGCTAGAGTTACTGCTTCCTGGTCCACAATAAAGAGCAAAATCACCAAGTACATCACTCTTAAGATAGCAGCATCCAGCCCTGAAAACAACTAGCAAAGATGTCTTCTCCACTGGTCCTGCTCCATGACAACCACCTACTACCAGCAGTTACTCCACTAGCTCAAGTGACCACGGTCCTTGTCACCCACGGCCTTCAGACCTGCTGTTGGACTCAAAGAACACCAGTAGAAAGTCCACCCTGTGGCATTCTGCCTGCTTTCTCAGCTTGCTGTCTTCAAAACAAAACCAAGACCAACCATACATAGAAAAACCATGCAAGAATATCTAGATTACGGCTTGAAGACACACCTTTGTCCTGAGGCTAGTTGTTAAATATTTTCTGACAAACTCCCTAAATTCAGTAATTATGGACTGGCACACATGAATAAAGGGCTGCCTTTCCATGTTATTAGAGCAAAGAGTTTCATAAAAATCAATAATCACAGTGTTCAGCAATAATATGGCTTTGCATCTCAAAGAGGATCCGACGCTCCAACACTTTAGTGGAACTTTAGTCCAGCGCCTACCCTTGTAAAAAAATACTACATCTTTCTATTGCAACATCTCAGAGAACCAGGGATTTTCACCAAAATTTTTATTGCATTTGTATTATGTATACTTGACAAACTAAGTACACAGAGAGTACGCACTGGATTGGGTTTAAAAGCCTGAAAAATATATCTGTAAGCATAAACCAGCAAAGACTTACTGTTTATAGAAGCCAGAAAAATTGAAGATGGAAATATTGAGTTAGTCCAAACAACACCCACTGATAACACCCAAGGCCTGTGATGAAATCAAGTCTAACAAACAAAAGCAGCGTAGAAATGAAAGGCCTATTGCTTGTACGCCAGAGAAATGCTGACCTACGTTAGAAGCCATTACTTTAAACTACAATACGTGTCCGAAAAGCGTGAAACTCCCCATTATCATTGATAACTCTGAACGCTGCACGGAAACCCAGGATTTAGCGTTACTGCCCTGATCCCAAGAAACAGCCAGACCTGACCCACCAAAGAAGACCCAAATTACATCGCCGTAATATCCAGCTTTCATTAAGCCTTGAAAAACATCTGGAATACAAAATTTATGTTCCCGCTGTCATCCGTTCACTACACATACACTTTAATCCCCATCCTTTTTAATCATTTTTTTGCTTTCTGTTAAAAAAATAAATAAATAAATAAATCTGGCTCAACCACTCAAGACAATCTTTTGCAAGACCCGAGCCCGTGACCAGAACAACAGCTAACAGCAATGCCTGAAACAGCCTAACGCTGTTACAACTTATCACCAGACTGATAAGATAATGCTCCGAGCCTGCCTTTCTCCGGCAGAAAGATTTCCAGTTAAAGTCTGAACCAAAACCAGAAGCTGCATTCTCCCCCGCTTTGCTTTTTTCTTTCCTCTCGCATGAGCTCTGAAGAAGAGCAGCTTCAAGCCAAGCCATTTAAGCTCATTTGGGGGCAGAAGAGGAAAAAAGCAATTACCATCTCCCAAATCGCATAAATGAGTGTCAGTTAGGTGTTTCCTTATGGTAACATCCTACAGTTAACAATGAAGGAAAGAAGGAAAATATAAAGAAGCAAAGAGGATTTTATTTCAAAATGCTTTCACTATCTTTTCTTCCTAATCTTTAATAAAAGACAAAGGAAGACTTGTCACGGAAAATGCCTGCAAGTTAAAGCAGGCTCAGGTGAAACAACATTTAACTGCTTAACACTGTGTAGCGACAGAATTCCCAACATCTTGAATTCTCTCGCCCGTCTGTTCCATAAAACACCGCACTCCCAGACACCCCCGTCGTACCACCTCCTAGAGACAAATACCATCTCCTCAGCGGAAAATCTCTTTGGCACAGACCGATAACCAAACAAAGCTATGGTGAATCACAGAACCGGTGATGTCGGGAAGGACCTCCTGAGGTCATCTTGTCCGAATCATCTGCCCAAGTCAGGTCAGCTAGAGTAGGCTGTCCGGGACCACGTCCGCTTGGGCTTCAAACATCACCATAGACAGAGACTCCACAACCTCTCTGGCAACTTATTCCTGCATTTGACAGCCCTCTCAGTTAAAAAAAAAAAAAAAAGTGTTTTCTTGTGCTCAGATGGAATTTCACATGTTTAAATTGGTTTTAATTGGTGCCCATTGCCTCTTGTCCTCTCAGCAGGCACCACCACAAAGGGTCTCGCTCCCTCAGCTTCATTCTTTCCCATGAGGTATTAGTACACAGCGCACTTCTTCCGCCTGCCAAACGCTAGGCATGGCAGCTTGCAGGTTTGGTTTCGTATCAGCGCGTTAAGGTAAAAACAGCAGAAATCACTAGTTTACCATAACTTTCCCAGCACGTGCAGAAACTGCACAGCACTTGATCTTCACCAAGAATGTACTTCACTCCTCGGCACGCTTTTTCCCCTGGAAAAAATTGTTTCCACTTTCTATCTCCCAGAGAATTTGACACGAAATTGCAAGAATAAAAGGCTCTGGTATCAAATTAGTCAGGTCCTAGTTTATAAAGTAAGCTTTATGGCTAAGTTTTCCTGTTTGTGGAGGAAAAAAAATTAACTAAATCTTTCTAACCAACTATTAATGTACAGTTCCACATATCTTTTGATCTTCACATATTAAAGCCACTTCTCATTGTCCAGTAGATCTGTTTATACAGTATTAGCATATTGTTTTCCTGGAATATATTTTAAAGACTTGTAATATTATATGGTCACTGCTGTTTCACTCTTTTAGCTTACATAGCACTGAAATAACATGCACATACTCTGAACTTAGCTTTTATTTTTTCTTTTCTTTTTAAAGAGCCACCCTTTTGATGAAGCATATTCTCACAGAAGCACACTCCCAATCGAGGTACCTGATTCAGGTGCTCAGGCTGTGGCCTTATGGGAGTAGCATCCACCATCATCGAGGAAAAAACCTGCTCTTCAAAAGAACATGTAGTCAGGTCCTTGGCTAAAAAAAGAAAAAAAGAAGAAGAAAGGTCCAATAACCTATTTTTAACTCCTTTACAGGATAAAAACAATCTATCATTATCTGATCATACAGACCCAGTTCTAGAGATATGACTTCTTACAGAAAAAGACGTATCTCCATTCATTACCTCCACTGCACACTTTAGAGTTTGCTCTGCCACGCAGGTCTCTCTACAAGAGACAGCACAATTCAGACCGACATTGCCGCAACCTTGAGAAAGTCCTAAACTAGCAGGTAGTGCCATTATTTAGGAATGACAGATGATTCTCTACGGTTAAATAAAATTGCTGAGCACTGCAGTTCAAAACCCTCTGCTGAAGTTGGATGGAGCAACAGGGTCTCCCCGTTAGGAAACGGCCACAACATTTACCTGCTTTCTGCAAAGCGCTTTGCTTTTTCAGTACAGGCCACCAAGAAATTTGAGCCTTCCTGTATTTCAACACAGTGGGTTACAAGCCTACAGATACACATAAAAGTAAGTGAAAAATTAATGACATGAAGATTTGTGATTTTTCCAGACTCAAAATTATACAGAGCTACTGATAATTCTGAATATCTCACGGCTGCGTATCCAAAAATCAAACCAGACTATTCCAGAGTACCTTAAGAAAGCAGAAAGCCTTTTACCAGTCATATGGCCCCCCACTTTCCTTCTTTTCCCACCCCCTTGCCACACATCATTCCTGTAACAATATCCATATTGAGAAAGAGCTCCATGTTATTTCTAGATTTCGCAAACTGACCATTTACAATACATTTTCTAATCTTTTGATTTTGTTCACTGGTGGGAGAAGAGGGATCCTCTCTTTCATTTGTGTCCTTTCTGGCGGAGAAAATAATATAAAAAAAAAAAGAACAGCTCTTTGAGAAGCTTGTGTCAGCTTCATTGTCAAGACAAAGGTCACTGCATTCCTATTCATGATGACCTACAACTGTACCCATTTAAAGACTTCATTAAGCTATATTAGAGGGACCTCTTTCTCAGAGGTTTTAATTTAGCGTCATTGTGAGAAGAACAAAACATGCAAGCATCAGAATACAGTGTTAAAAATAGTAAAAACTGATGATTTTAGCAACCCGCAGTCTTAGTCCACTTGCCATCCGCTCTTAAGATAACGTGTGAAGCATGATTTCCAGAAACCATGCAAAACAAAATATGAAACTACTTTTACTCTCAAATGCCTCTCTAAACTCCAAAACAAATAAAGAATGAAATTTAGTGTACCTACACAAAAATTATTGCAATGTCTCAAAAAATCCAAGTTCCAGCATCTCATGATGAGTAACCAGTTTAACCCTCATCTCCCCGGGGTAATATTAAACGACTATTATAGAAGTAAACCTGGAAAGAAGTTCTAATTAAGTATGCTCAGGAAATACATTTTTTAAATCACCTACACATTTCAAACAGCCTTATCTCTACACCAAGATCATCAAGTGTACATCTGACACCTCCAAATTGCTGACCGGAGCCCAGCTGCAAAGGGAAGGCCCCGTTCTCTCAACCGAGGCTGCGTGATTGCCTACTGACCCTTAAGACGTGATGGGGCCGTGAGCTTCCACGAGTAAACGTGTTATCACCAACCTGACCAAATTCCAAGCAGATAGCTAACACAATATAAATGCCTTCTTCAGCTGCATAAGCTAGTCCTTATTCGTCTCATTCTCCAGTATTATCAAGCACTTTCTAAGATATTTCTCATTCTAGAAATCCATTTTGTTTAACAGATAAGAAGATCCATAGCCATATTTTACCCGCTGTAATTTAAAGCACCTCAGAAAGAAATGCAAGATGTTTTATTACACATCTATATAGTCCCCATTACAGGACAGCAAATTAAAGTGATTCTAAACCTCGTCACTCATGGAGTTGCATATGGATTGCTTTGTAAATTCTACTCTTCAAAATAGGTCTCCGTCTGGTTTTATTCCCACTCATCTCAGAATGTAAAAAAAATTCCCACATGCGAGATTTTTTTCCCCCTCTGGAAAAAAAAAAGGTCCTGAATCTTTGAGCAGACTGAACCATCCTTACCATCACCATAATTTCTAGCCATATGCCAGCACCCGCACACGTCACGTCTCAGCCAAGACTCTGACCTCTTACCCTTAACCTCCAGGAGAAATCAAACTGAAATCTCTTTTGCCAACAGCACAGAGTAAGAGTTGCTCCTGAACAAGAACACAGGAATATTCCGAACGGCGATGACCTGGCTTTAGATAACGCGAGTTTTAGCATCGAAGGTGGCACTTGTGCTACTCCGGAATATCTGATGCTGGCTGCAGATCCTGCGTAATAACCATCACACGCCTCGTTAGTTCAGTTCTTGGTATTGGTAGCACTAAACAAGAGACTATTTAAAACACATTTTAGGGCAAGATAGAGTATATTAAAATAATAAAAGAAATATATCCTTAAATTAGTTCTTATTTCTTTCTTCATTTGGAGTCTGGACACATAATATTTTATCAAATTTCAGACCAAGTCTCCAAGTACACAGCATCCTACCATTACTTAGGACAGCCTCAGGTTTAAAATTACCAAATCCACTGGGAAACTTAATAAAAACGAAATACTGAAAAGTATCAATATGAAAATATAGTAATATGCTATGTACAAGAATTGGCAAAATTGGTTGCAGATACCAGATTTACAATGAAGACAAGAAAAGGGAAAAGACAACCTAGTGACTGAGGGTCCTGAATGCCACCCCAGAGAACTAAATTGCCCCTTGACTCGGCCCCACAGCTTCTACTTGATTCTATTCCACATTTACTGAGCTGGTAACCATTCCTCCATCTCTCTCCACGCAGTCAGTCTGAAACAGCAGGGGTCTGATACCAAGGAACTCAACTTCAATCAGTGTCAACGAGATGAAATTCCAGTACCTATCTCTGCAGGCCACAGGTATCAAAATGAAACTGGGCATCCAAAAATAAATTTTTTAACATCAGTATCTATAAAACGCGTAAGACTAGAATATCAGTATAAGGCTATGAAAAAATAAATTTATTTTCTTTTGTAATGTAGCCAGACATTACTGTCTGTGAGAAAGGAAACAATGCCAAAATAAACCTGGGTTTAAACTGCAAGTGAAAAAGGGAACACAAGAAATGTGTTTTGAACAACATGGACAAGCAAGTGTTATCATAGCTGGTCATTTGGTAAACAGGGTATAGATATGTCACGTTCCAAACGCTGCGCGAAATATCATACCTTATTCTCTTAAGCGTTTGTACCAAAAAAAATTGCACAAAAATCACCTTAGAAGAATATTAAAAGTGAAGACTCTACAGTTTATATAAGAAGCCAGAAAAAAAGTTCCAGTCTGAGAATATGCAACATATGCCCCTGCACAGGACGCATTAGAAGAAATTGCCACTTGGACCAACATACCAAACAAGTGTAACGGTCCAATCCGTTATCCTGGAAGGGTCATCCTTAGAGATACAGCCACCAGCCTTTCAAATCTCTGAATGCAAAAGCACTTCCAAAAAACTCTTACTTGATTATTACCAGGGTTGCAAGAACAGCGATTCCACGAGGGACACCCATCAACCTAGTCTAGCTTGGGGGGATGATTCTGATTTGTTTTGAAAGAAACATGAGATAAAAAGGCCAGTGGAACAAGAAAGTTTTCTTCCTTAATCTTACTTTAGGAAATACAGGAGCAATTTTTGCAGAAGTTTGCCAGAGAAAGATAGTGTGTGGAGCGTGAGACAGACAAAGCCTGGAAAATTCCAGGCCAAATGGTTAAAGCTGGTAGTCAGCAGCGGCTGAAGAGCGATTCTTCCATTTTAAAGTGACCCGACTCCCTTCGACACATACAGTAAAAAACAGTGAGGTAGTAAGTGACACATTCTCACACATACCTTCTCAGGTATAACAAACATTTCCACATCACAACTGCAACTTCACATGGACAACTCTGATTTCTAGTCGGTGAGAAAAAAAAAAAAAAAAATCAGAAGCATCATTCAGACAAATGTACTGCTATTACGCATATAATATCAGGGGACAGGGAGAAGACCAAACGACTGAAACAACAGAGAACCACTAATGGAATACACTGAATTATTTCAGTATCTTCTCAAGGTCTCCATGAGGCAACAGGCAGCTTTTCTTCATCAGTAGTCCATAAACCTGAAATTGTAATCTTCCTTCGCACCATCATATTTTCACATTTTTTGGATCCCCTTTTCATTTCTTACTCTAAAATTTCCCTCGCTACCCACAAGTCCGTGTCAAATAATTCAGGAAGTACTACAAATTTTAGCTAGCTCTTCTGGATCACCTGCAGGCAGGTCAGACACACGCTTTTAGTGGTCTGCGGCACACAGACGCGTTCACAGTTCAGCACTTGTTCCAAAGCAAAACTATGGTACGTGAGCTACGGTAATAAGAAGCATAACAGTTTATGGACAATTCTCTACCGTCAAGTACATCAATTCTTCTTTACACTCCTGGTAGTGGTAGGAAACTGGTTATCATTTCCTTCCCTTTAAAAACAACAAAAAAAACTAAACATGGAACTAAATTGAAAAAAAAAAAAAAGGCAAAATTTCATTTTGCTTTCCTTTTTCCCCGCTCTCACAGCCACATGCCTAAATAAAGCTTTAATCTATGTGGGTTACTACTATTTACTATGTAGTTCTCTAATTTCTAGTCATACCCCGATTTCTACACATTTTACCATACCCATAACCTTCATTATTTAAAGAAAAATAAATTTTAATTTCACGTTCAATTAGGAAAAGATCTAGTTCTGTTCTACTTAGAAACATTTTTGAATGACTGCTAAGCTGTGGAAAGAGGGTACAAAATTCCAGTAATTTCCTCCTCAACGTTCTGAATATCAAACCTTGTGCATATTTCATATTTCCTTTGCAAAGCTTTCATCCTTATCTGCTTCTCGGCACGCCAACGATTTTTCTCTTGTCCATGTCATGGATTCCATTGCCTTGATTCAAATTGCAGTCTTCTGCTCTTGAACACTCTACTTTTCAACCATTCTGCGACTTTCAGCACTGCTACTCATATTCACATGCAAAGCTGAAGAAAAATATAGGTTAAGGAAGCTCACAAACTACCTTCAGATTACCTAAAACGCTTTTAAGTATTTTGCTACAATACTATTTTTACCAGGCTTTCTTTATAAAAGTTAGAGCGGGGTTGGGGAAGGGGGAACAAAACCAAACCCAGATAAAGGACTTTCTAAAATCTTTACTTTGAACAAAATTGTATCATATATGTGTCATTCTGGATTTCCAGCAATTACAAAATGTCTTTGAAGTTAACAATACGCAATTCATATTTTTAACCAAAATCATATATAAAAAGACGTAGATTTAAAAACAGGAGGTTGTACAAACATTTTAACTTAAGGAAATTCGTTAATTTTTGACTTGGAATCTAAAGCAGAGCCCTGATTTCTAAAATAGTGCATTCAGATTCTGACCCAAAAAGGAACTGAAGGAAAAAAAAACAGGCCAAAAATATGCCAGTAAGTTATATTATTCCTTCTCAAAATTTAATCTCATAACATTTCCTGAATAGGTTCTTAAAAATATGACTGGATAATAGAAGTGATATCTTTCTGATTTTGTGAATAATGGGTTTTATTAGTATTAAGTTAAAGCAAACAGCCAGAACAATACATATGCAACCTCTACTACACACAACATAAAGAATGTCAATTATAACCTCTGTAAAACAAAAGAAAAGGTACTGAAAAAGCCAACCTAGTGGTTACGTTAAGAAAATCAGCTCCATCCCAGGTGAAACCCGGACAGGACTATTCCATCCCTGATAACAGGCCGGGTTCTGTGTTTAGAGAACAGTTGTTGTTTGCTTATCTGAACTGAAACAGGGAGAAACACATAATCAAGTATAAAGAAAAAGTTAATGGAGTTACATGGGTTCTATGAGAACAAACTCTAGATTAGTAAGGAGGAAAAAAAAAAAAAAAAAAAGTTCACCTAGTAAGAGAGATTACAAGCGGGCTCAGGTTTCAATTTTTAGTGGTGAGGGAAAACGGGAGAAATTACCCAGGATTTCTGTAACAATTCATTTAATAATACACCACTTTCATAACAGAAGTGTTTTACACTTGCACAATGTTAATAACTTTATTATACATGGAAGCCTGTAATAGGCTGATTACACAATAAGACTGCAAACAACCACTGGTACTTTCCTGACACCAGAAAAGTACGTTAAGACTGAAACATCACCAAGAGTACATAAAAAACCATCAGCATAAACATCACCAAAAATTACATTAAAAAAACTAATCCAAAAATACATTTGCAAAAAGTGGTTTAGAGCAGTGCCACTGCCTTTCAGCAGCTTTGAATGGCCACCAGGATTTCTAGCAGGTTTCCGTGGCTCCACAGGCATTAATCAGGATTCACATATAATAAATAATGTACCACAAAATATACATAAAGTAAGGCAATAATTCCAAAGAAAAGTTCTGTTGATACTAACAAGCCACTCAAGTTCTACTTTTGTAGTTGATGTCATCACCAGAAGCCTTTGATGGAATTGCAGCCTTCGGCCCTAAGAGCCTGCAGCGACGACCTGCTGCAAACCCCTGTGCGGGTAAAGAGCTCCAGTGACACCACTGGTACGCCGCCGGGGACAGGGGTCCGCGTTAGCCGATCCTGATGCAGGACAGGGGCCTTCGTATGTACAATTGGGAGTATATTATTTCTCATCGTACATGGAAACCTTGACGCGATTCTAAAAGGTGGGGGGCGTTTATCGTTCATCGCCTGATGTCGTAAGACATCAGAAAGCACGTTAGAAGATACGCACTTTCTGGAATGTAAATCTCTTAAAATGCTAGCTATTCAGCCGGGGCGAGAGAGTGAGCAGGGAAGAAGAAGAAAAGGAGTAAATTAAGGGGGGAAGGGGAGAGGAGAAAAAAAAAAAAAAAAAAAAAAAAAAAAAAAAAAAAACAAACAGGATCAGGCCGGGAGGAACTGGGAGCACAAGAAAAGACAGGGAGCCTCATACACTAAACGCATGTGGAAAAGGGGAAGAGCAAGAGACCAACTTTTTTTTGAACCATGTATAATAAATAATGTATCCCAAAAGCCTATCTGGATTACGACTGTAGTTTCAAGTCGGGATTCTAAGGACATGAACCAGACGTGCACGTTTTGTTCTCGTGGTTTGTGTCAACAGAATCTCTTTATGGAATTACAGTCTTACAGAGGAGTTCTGGGGACATTATGGTTTATATTAAAGCTACCATTCCGGGCTCTTCCTACAGACCCAAGAACATTTGCTCCACCTGCCTGGAATGAACATCACCTGGAAGAACGGGAGTACTTTAAAAACAACAAGATTTAGGTAGCAAAATTCTTTCAGATCAGCCCAGACATATGAGAGAGCAATTTGAAATGTCACAGATCCCTTCCTCAAAACGCGGAGATATATTTGTCACTATCTGTAAATTGGAAGTTCCAATACACTAGCGGTGCATAGAATTTCCATGCTTCGTTACACTTTCCTGAGAGTAAAGTAATTAGAATAAACCTTAGTCCTAGGAACAAAGTTAATTTTTTTTTGCATTTTAAACGTTTGGGCTATTCCCTGACAATCTATATCATGTAAATTTGATTGCTAAACATCGTCACTTGAACAAAACCACTATTTTAAACTATTGATTTCTGATTAAAAACCATAATAAGCAGATCTAAAAAAAAACCCCAAATCACACTAACAAAATAAACTAAATATGAAAAGTTGCATTGAAAGGGCATGTTACATTATTCTTAAAAGGACCGTGTAGAAACATTCCAATGGCAGTGTTGTCAAAGTAAAACAAAATTAGATTAAGAAGACCCCAGAGCCCAGTCACAGTTGGGACCTTACCTGTAACTCTGGCTGGTTGGGGTTTTTACTCGTGTACTACATGGCTCACTTACATCAGACATCATATTTGTATACCCTGAGAAATCTGACACTGAAGTCCTTACTCTATGGTCCACTTCTCCATTAGAGTTACTGATAAAAGTCATTGGCACCCTGCTGCCCGACTTAAACTGAGAACCAAACGCTTGTGCAAAGTTCTCGATCTGGTAGGTTGCTCTAGGCTCTATGTCCTTCTGAGGATCTATCTGGCTCGTTAACTCCTGAGATGGGATCTGAAAGCTCGTTGAGGATTCTAAGTTTTTCTGTTCCTTCTGGCCAGTCAGTTTCTGAGATGTCGACTGGTAGTTAGATGAAGTCTCTAAGTTTTTCTGCGGATCAATGAGATCATCCAGCTCTTGAGAGGGAGTCAACTGTTGATGCGTAGCCTCCAAAGCAGACAAATAAAAGCCTGGCTGAGATCCAAGCAACATCCCAAACGGAGGTTTTGGCAACGCAGTTGGCAATACTGAGGTAACGGATTGGCTGAAGCCACACTCGAGCGGAGATGTAGTGTATATCTGTTTGTCTTGAAACAGAGTGTGGTTATGGAGAGTTGAAGACAAGCTAACAAACTGGAAACTGGGTCCAAAAGCAAAACCAGTGCTATTGGTTGTTCTTTCAAAGGCTTGTTGGAGGTATTTGGAGTATTCTTGCAACATGCTTGCCTTATCATTTGAAACTGTTTGAGAGTTAGGGCTCAAGTTTTCTTCCTGCACCATCTCCGAATGCTCTCCTGAAGTGTGCAAGTCCACACGCTGCTCAGTTATACTGAAAGGATCCTCCTTCTGGCCTTCCGATTTGTGAGAGTACTGGTCCAAAAGGCTCTGTAAAACTTCATCGGGAATACCAGACTTGTCGTGGCAAGACTTTATTTCACTATTTAAAGATGCTGAGTCGATAAGAGATAACGGAGCTTCGTTATCCATAACGTTAACACCTGCAGACTGGATGACGGACTGCTGGGAAGTCATGTGTCCGACATTAATCGAAAAGGCACTGTTACTGCTTGCAGTTTGTAGGTATCTTCTTTTCTTTGAAAACTGCATGGCATCATCGTAATTGCTACTTATCTGACCTGGTTTACCACCCGTACTTTGGAGAAGGCCAATGGTTTCTACACCAGTATTGGCTACTAGGCCTAGAGAGCCACTCTGTTTCCCAGACAGTGGTTTCTGCCCCAAGATATCTGGCAGCGGCGATACAAAATTAAGGTAGTTTTTGTCTGCCTGTTTCCTGCTTGCTTTTTTCAAGATCAATTTTGGCACCTTCTTCTGAAGTTCGTCTACGCCCGTGCCAACTAGACCACCACTGGAAGACACAATAGGAATATCAACTGCATAATTTGGCATGGCCACATTACTCGCAACTTGAGAGTCAGTTACTTTGCCGCTACACTTACTTCCTTTGTTTTCAGTGGATATACTTTTTGTTTTACTTTTTCTCCTTGAGGAACTTGTATTTCCCTGAGACAACGCAGCCAAGCTACCCATGGGATTTGAAGATCCGGGCTCCATTCCACCCCCTGCTTTACCTATGGCTTCACCACATGTTCTTCTGTGCTTCAACAGTCTATCAGTCCTGGAAAAATACTGCTGACAAGTGTCACATTTGTATGGCTTTTCTCCGCTATGCGTCCTCTTGTGTCTCTCCATGTGGTACTTCTGGATGAACTTCATGCTACACTGGTCGCAACCAAAAGGCTTCTCCCTGCTGTGGATCTTCTCGTGTCTCTGCAGCAAGTACTTCTGGATGAAGCCCATGCTGCACTGGCTGCACTGGAAAGGCCTCTCCCCGGTGTGAATGAGCACGTGCCTGCGCAAGTGGTAGGAGCTCCGGAAGGCAGCGCTGCAGTGTTCGCAGACGTGAGGTTTCTGACTGGGGGACGCAATGGCACCTTCGGCGTCTCCCACCAGGGGGGGTTTGGATGAAGCGCTTGGCTTCCGCTTGGCTTTGATTCCCTGAGTTTCTGGCTTTGGCCTCTTTGCCTTCTTGACCTGGGCATCGTGCTTTGGCTCACCCGAGCTCCCAGGGGCGCCCTCGCCTCTGCCACTCAGTAACAGGTCTCGGTGGGGATGCTGGTGCAGGTGGTGAAGAAGGCTGAGGTCCTGAATCACGCTCTGGCCGGCTCCTTCCCCGCTGCCGCTCCCCAGGCCGGGGGGCCTCTCCTCCCCGGCTCCCCCGAAGAGCCCCCCGTAGTGGTGATGGTGCTGCGGCTGCCGCTCCTCCTCCTCCTGCTCGCTGGGCTTCTCCTGCTTGATGCTCACCAGGGACTGCAGAAAGCCCCAGGGGCTCCTCTGCGAGGAGGAGGAGGCAGAGGAGGGGAAAGCCCCCGCCGGCTCCTTCTTGAAAGTCATGTCCTGAGGGGGAGGAGGCGCCGGGGGCTCGGCCGCCGCCGTGGAGGAAGCGGCGGCGGCCGGAGGTAACACGCAGGGCGGGGGGTGCTGGGGCGGCGGGGGAGGCGCGGCCGCCCGGGTGAAGCTGGTGACCGGGGGCAGGCGGTGGTTGAACATGACCATGCCGGGGGGGAAGGTGGGTTCCATGGCCGCCGCCCTCTTGTTGCTCCCGCCGCCGCCGCCGCCGAGGAAGCCGCTGCCGAGTTTCATCCCCCGGGGAAGGCGGCGCGGGACCGGAGAGGAGGCGCGGCCCAGAGGGGGCTGCGGGACCCGCTGCCCGCCCGGACACCGCCGGCTGCCTCGCTGGCGGGGCGCCCGCTTCAGCGCCCGGCTCCCGCGGCGGCCCGCCAGCCACCGCCCGGGCTCATCGCCGCTGCCGCCACCGCCACCCCCACCCGCGCCGACGGGCGGCCCCCGGCCCGGGCTGCACTTACGGCTCCCGCCGCCGCCGCCAGTTAAAAATAACGCCGCGTCCGCTCCACAATGGAATTAGCAGCCCCGGCGCCCCCGCCACTGCACATGCGCGCCGCGCGGCACGCTGGGTACGGCCCGGACGGACGGGCGGACGGGCAGCCGGCTGCCGGGGCAGCGCGCAGGCGCGGTGGGGCCTCCTCACACACTACCCCCCCCCCCACCGCCTTCGTCGCGTGGGGCGGGGGGGGACATTTTGTGCCCCCGGCACCGGGAGCGTCCGGCCCCGCTCCCGGCGGGTCTCGCCGCCGCCTTCCTGAGAACGGGGAGGAAGCCACCTGTTTTCCCCGCCGTCGGAGAGCGTGGCGGTTTCCACGCGTGGCGCTGACCCCGCCCGCTAACGGGACCGGCGGGCGCCGCCCGCTCCCCGCTGCGAGAGCCCGTGGGTCACAGCCGACCGTGGGCCGGCGTGGCTGCCCGACCGCCGTGGGCACCAGCCACCTAAACCTGGCCCCGTCCGCTGCTTGGCAGCAGAGCTACCCCTCTTACTGAAACAGGCGGTTTCAGAGACGCTGAAATTTAACGTTTTTAACAAGGTCGGGTCGTGGTGTACCTGTTGCTACTTTTATCTCAAAACAATGACATTGGTTGCGTGTAACACCGCTGAGGTAATGAAGCTACTCCGAGAAGTGAGATACCGCCCATAAAAATTAAAAAAAAAAAAAAGAAGAGTATTTTAACCTGATCTACCAAGGGTGCGTATTTGACACGTAACGCCGGTGCGCGACTCGCCAGATAGCCTCGCCGCGTACGAGCTGGGAAGTCCGTTGGCATGACCCGGCCTCTTCCCAGCCGAAAACACGAGACTGGCACATCAGCTGCCGCGCCTGACCCCCAGCGCGGCGCCCTCCGCCTCCAGCAGCCAGCCCCAGGTACAGGGCTCCTTGGCCCACTGTTAGAACAAATCCAACACTACCAACGGTGCTCGTTGGTTTAGTTGCACTTGCAGTAATAATTCCTCCTTCTAAGGGAAACGAGATTTAATTTTCAGTATTTTGGAATAGCGCGTCTTTTGGCGAAAGCAATCAGCAGACCCATTTCACTGTTTTTCTAATAGGCTATGCCCACTTGGATGCTAATAAGAATAGAATTCTGGTTCATTTCTAACTATTGACCTTGAAAAACTTTCATCTTTCTGTAGGGTTTTACTACTGAATTCCAGATTCTTTCAAAATGTAAACTGCAGAGGTACCTTAGCTTAAAAACTTGAAATCGAACATATTAACGCTAATTCTGATCATTAACATAACTGAAAAAAACAGAAGAAGGTGGATAAATTCCTTCTGGTTTTTGTGCTTTATCTGTCAAAAAGTTCAACCTGTAAAGATCAAGTACTTGCCTTAGGCCTAACTGGTATGAAGCCTTGGGACAGATTTTAAAATCTTAAGAATATCTCATTGATGTCAAAAATGAACTTGCTCCTTTTACAATTTAAATAGTTTCCTTTAAATAGCATGTAAACTGACAGTTCATTTAAAAAATGTAAATTAAATTATGAAAGTTGAGGACTGTCAGGTTTAGCTAAGCGTTAAAAGAAAGACCAGGAATTCAAAAAACTTAAAAGCAGCAGTAAAATATTAGTCAGTGCCTATGAGAAATGAGTCTGTCCCTTTTTTCAGGGTGTCTGTGTTTAATGGTAAGCTGGGATGCATATAAGCTAGTCCAAGCATGAAGGGCAGTAGGACACTCGTATGGAAAGCCAACTTTGTCCCTCAGTTATCAAGATAAGAAACCTGTCATTTCTCTCATTCACTCTGTCAGCCTTGAGATACTCCAAGCAGACTTACCTCTGTGTTGTACACCCCATATATCAGGAAGATGAAGAGACCCTGTAAAATAAAATGGAGGGAAAAAGCTGTTAACTCTAATCATTTCAGCACTAGAAATACCTGAAATAAACTTTCCTGGGAACAGACAAAAGAAGACACACTTCATCAAGGTCAATTTATTTTTCTATTTTTCAACATTATAAGCTGTACCTTGAGCATTTATTTGATAACGTGGGAGTGAATCCCTACAATTTTTGTGGTATTCAACTGTTTGGCAATGAAAAACTTAGCACCAAAGGATCCAAAACCTTAATTAGAAAAATTAATTTTCTATTTGAATGGCCTTCTGAACAATACTGCAAAATATTATTTTTTTAAAAAATGAAAACAAAAAGATATTAAAAAAAAACTGAGAAGGAGCAAACATCTCTACTTCTGTTTGTTTTTTTTTTCTTTAACTGAAAGTAGGAAAACATATATTCCTAAATTGTACACTAAAAATAAATTCCTGCATATATATCAACAAATGTATACACTTAATTATTTTAGGAATTTAAATTGTAAGAAAGCAAGATATGTATGAGGACAGAAAAAAGAAATAATGCAAATAAACAATTAGTATACGTGATTTATCAAAGTTCTTTTAACAGCCTGCTTCAAATTGGATTATTATTAAACAGAACAAGCTAAAAACAAACAAAACACTCACTTCAGTGAGTTTCTCCCAACATTTTTCACCCTATTGAAGGATGTGTTTGCAGGATCTGAGTTAATGGTGCAACATGTTACTGATCCTTGCAATCTGCAGGAAGAATCCTGAAAAATACAGGTGAGTTACTGGGAAGAAAAACAGAATAGCAAATGGAAATGAAATGTAAAAGAGAACGTTTCCTAAAAAAAAAATGGTTCTGTAACTCAGATTCACTACATGCTTATAACCAATTTTTAAATTTATTTGTAAAGCGACCTTATACTGTAATATTAATATTTAAACCAGTCACTTGAATATATCAAGAAAAAAAATTCACTTTGAGACAGAAAATATTTTCTGAAAAGAAATTATATTTGTGTAACAAAGAAATTACAGCTGTTTGATCCAACATGCAAATGACATGAAGAGAGCTGGATTAATTCTGGATTCGCTCAACAGCAAAATCGCTATGTTGCTATGCAGGGAGCAGTGAGAGAGACATTCACCTGTAATATTTCCATGGATTATCCAATGCCAGTGCAAAATCCTTGGGACGGAGAGTGGGTTTGCTTCGTTTCTTTTGCTTTTGTTTTTTAAAAAAAACCCAAATCCAGTAGTTCCTTTCAGTTATTTACACATTACATCGATGACCTCAACGATAGTTAAAAATAGATTCAAATAATTGCTACATTTTTGAGTGTGCCTTCCTATGAAATAGACCAAATTATATCATGTGGCTTATTTGTAGACAGAACAACCAGGATCCAGAAGGTTGGCAACTCAGAGAAGTGAAATACTCACGTGCAAAATTATTTGTAGAATAAAATCCCGGTTATCTCTTTCAATATAGTTAGTGGACCATCCTGAGTCCTTTCACAGCATCGTCTGAAATCTGCATTTAGACTGTGAAAAAAAAAAAAGGAAAAAAAGATCAGAAACTTCACTGAAATAAAATTAGTTTTATCTGAGATAAAAGTAAATCTGGAAGTTACAGGAAGTAAGATGAGCACATCATAATTGCATTGGACATAGGCAACAGGCAACTGATTAATCTATAGGCAACAGGCAACTGATTAATCTAATTATTCAACACAGCAATATAAGCAGTGTTACAGGTATTCTGTAACTGAATGTTCTGCAAAAAATCATTGTAAACAGAGTCCCTCAGCACAAAGCTTTTAAAGAGTCATTAAATTTTTGATAGTACTGTAAGCTGTCAGTGACAACTTTTAATGTTAATAATAAAAAAGTAAATAGTAAATATGTATTTTTAAATACATAAATAATTTAAGTATTTTTATTTCTGAATCTGATCAGGGCCTGCTTTATACATATATAAAAAAAAAACGAGGGGGTGTAAAGCATATCCTTTTATTTCTTCCTGTCTCCATTTCAGGTTCCCAGGATTTTAGGAATTTCCCTTCCAGGCAAGAGGCTGGAATGGGTAGATGCCATAGTAAGAAGCAGAGAATAATCAGCTGTTTTTAACACCAAAGGAAAAGAAAAATTCCTTTCTCAGGCTGCTCCCAGAAAAGTGAGTAAAATCACACACTGCTTGTTATTCAGGGACAGTCCAAACAATAGTGTTTGCTACGATATTAAGACAAAAACAATATATATTTAAAGTCTTCCAACACACTAGAATGCTTTCTTTTTAACCTAGAAATGCACAAAGAATGTTTTTAATTGTTTCTCGGTCCGTTATGAAATCTATGACTCTCATACAATCACAGGCAGACAAGCTAGTAAGCTACTTAGGTTTGGATATACAGTAATCTTGCAGAAAATTCAGAAACAAATTATTAAAGATTCCAGATCTTAAATTGGCATGCTGAGTTTTTGCTTTTCTTGAGCTTGGTATCAGATCATTTACATATGTAACTGTTAGAGATACGAGGTGCTGTGGACATTCTTTTCTTAATTCTTCTTGTAGACTTCTGGGAGGTTTTTGTCTTGTTTTGTTTTGTCATTGCGGTGGTGGGGTTTTTCCTGTAACATCAATCAATTGTGCTAATAGAATCAGCCCAACAAGGATTTTACTTGCACCTATGAACACCCAGAGGAACCGTAACCACATTTTGCTAAGTAGCATAATAAACACAGAATAGAGCCGTCTCTGCCCTGAAAAGATTAAAGGTTTCTAGACAGAAAAACTGGCCACGTGTAGAGAAAAGAGAACATAGAACCACACTTGTCATTTCTCAAGCCGCATGGAAAAGTAGGACATGTTCTCAGTAGACGTCAACTGGAAGTTAAAAACCTTCGGCTGAGCTGGAATCCTGCCTTTTGGAGACCGGAACTGCTGCGTGCTTACAGTTCTATTTGTCACTCCGCGCTGGGGAGTAAATGGATTGCTCAGCTTTTGAATTCGGCAAGTCTTAACAGTCTGTGCTATCTTGAATAAATCAGTCTATGGACAGTTCTAATCTTCAGCAAGTTTGTCAGGGTCTGTTCCAATTTGGGTGGTACCGCTGAAAGTTGACTCTCTTATCAGGAGTTCATTCTGCTTTAGGGCAACAAAAACCTGCAGGCGGTTCTTTTATCAGAAGTTTCTTTCCTTGATGTTAACATTTGTCTCTCAATCTGTTTCTAGTTGACGTTTCCTAAAAGCTTCCTTTTATAGACAGCATATTTCATTCCAGATTAAACAATAACCTGCTGCAGTGTTTTGGTGTGGTGGAGAATGTCACACTGATACTTTTAATATTTCAGATTTCATCACTTTTTCAACATACCCATTTTCAAGTATGTGGAATTACTTCATCCTTCTCCTGTTAATTTTTAAACCTTTAGTCTTCATTTGTTTGATATAACTAAAAAGGATTTTTAAAAATTCTCAACTACTAAAATCCATACTGGAGTACTTCAAAAGGTCAATTAAATAAAATCATATTAGCAAAATATGCATGTAAACACTATACAAAAGAATTGTAGAAGAGTTAAAATCAATGAAATACAGTCTTAGTAAACTACTACCTAATGAAAACAATTCAGTAGTTTAAAGAATGCCTCTAGTGTGAACTTAAAAATTTCCATCATTGACAAGTGTGTTGCAAGAAATTTTCTGCTGTGTGGGAGAGAGAAAGATAGTATATCAAATGGAGCAATACTGAACTAATTCCACTTATTTTTTTTCATAAATTAAAAAAAAAAAACCTGTATTGCAGCAATGGAAACTACAGATTGCAAATAGAAGTCATTTTACTCATACAAGCAATCTTCAAGATCAGGAATTTCTTCCTAAATTTCTAAAAGAATTTAAAATTGTCTAAGCAAGGATAGATTAAGGGCTTACTGCTTGTTTTAAATGCAGACCAAGTGCTAAAATCTGTAAACCTCAGGAAGCTGCTGTCATACAATATCAGGGTTAATGCAAAGGATACCAAATGCCAAAAATACAGGATTTTTTTTTTTTTTTAGGAAAAGAGGAGAATAGTTACTTCAACAGTGTAACAAGTTTGACAGTACTGTTGTGAAATTTCAAAGTCACTGTCCCACAAGCAACTACTTCAGCTCTTGCAGTTATCACTTCAATCAGTACTGGCAGATTTGGCAAACAGGAGGAGACAACATGATTTGATTCAGATTTTCTGCCTAAAAAAAACCCCTGGAAGTTAAAAAAAAAAAAAAAAAAAAAAAAAAAAAAAAAAAAGAAAAGAACAAGCAGAAATTCTGTAATGCTACCAAATTAAGAGATCCTCCTAAATCTTCATTGCATGATTCCACCACTGTTAAAAAAAGGTCTTTCTGTACAACATTGTACATGGAATACTAGCTGCAGGGAAAGAACTGCAAATTTCATTCTACCCACTTTTTTTTACCAGCTTGTAACTTCTTCCAACTGCCATCTATTCCTTGTGCTTGTCATCAGTGCAGGGATGACTTTCTCTGTTATTTAACCATGCTTTCTCATTTTGTAAAGATTTCTCCAAGTAATTTTACTGAGCTAGGGAACATATGGGGAAATGGATTATATTTCACCCAAAGAATCAATCCATGCTCTTTAACACAGTCACATCTCTTTAAAACCTTTTGTATTGAAAAAAATTCTGTATTACGTTCTCATTCTGAAAGTTGGTCTGCTCCATCCAAAACAAGTTAACACACATACAAATAAGCATGAAATCTGTTTGTAACTTGTTATGTGGTGCAAAAAATGTTGATTCACACCACGTTGAGCTCAATTTTGTATTCCTTACATTTAGTAGCCTCTCACAACATAGTTAGCCAAGTAGGTCTAGACCACTCACAGGTATTATAATACTGTTAAATGTGAGTAGAGGGGAGAAAAATCTGTCTCAAGAAATGAAACATTTAGAATTATAGTGGTGATTATACTCCAAGAATCATTTCAAGATCACTATAAGAAAGCTAGAATACAGTACAAGAGTGCAATCCTGGTATTATTGCCAGGTACGCATTTATATTTGCAAGTGTTCCTCCACCTGATATACACAAACAGGTATGGCAGAACATCCCAAGGCTGTAACACATGCTGGAAGCTGCTGTGTGTTGCCCAAATATTACTTCTCTGACTCTGTAGACCCCAGAAAAACTTTGGTGAACTATACTGAATGCAGTATACGCTTCTCTAGATTTCTTTTCTTGGGCGCCTTAGAAATGATAGGCAGAGTCCTATAAACCTACAGCCGACAGGTAAAAAACAGCTCGGTGTTGCCCACTCAATCCAACAGGATCTTTTCCACAGGTTTGAAAGCATTTAGAGCAGCTGCTCAGACTCTGTCATGAGCATTCTTATTTTATGATAACAAAACCCGTCCAATAATAATGACTCGTGATTAATGATTAAATGTGTTCGATTTTTTTTAAAGCTGTATCTCTAGGCAGAATCTGTATAGCTTAAAATATTCCCTTAAGATCTCAAGATACACATACACGTTCACACATTCTAGATGGAGTGTTATTCATCCTAGATTTCATTACTAGCTCAAAAAAAAAGAAGCTCATAAAAGCTTCTATCTAAATTCTCTCCAGTCAGATGAATTCATGATAGACACTGTTTCACATAGAGCTGATCTCCTTATGATGTGACTCAACAGTTTTGCCACATCCTCTCCCTCATTTTTTCAGGTCAGATCGATTCTGTTTGGATTAGATGTGGAGATCCACTGTAAAAGAAACACGGTATTTGAGGCCTCATCCCAAATACATCTTTTCCTGTTACTTTAGGTTCCTGATGCTGCCCTCCTCTATTTGCAGAAGCCTTTTGGGGCTTTCAAAAGGGAGTTTTTCCTAAGTACAGAGAAGGCTCTTAGAATCATAGAACAATTTGGGTGGGAAGGGACCGTTAAAGCCCACCCAGTCCAAGCCCCCTGCCAGGAGCAGGGACATCTCCAACCAGATCAGGTTGCTCAGAGCCCCGGCCAACCTGGCCTGGAATGTTTCCAGCGATGGGGCATCCACCGCCTCTCTGGGCAACCTAGGACAGGGCTCCACAACCCTCGCGCAAAAAAAAATATTTCCTAATATCTAATCTAAATCTACTTCCTTCTATTTTGAAACTGTTAGCCCTTGTCCTGTCACAAGAGGCCCTACTGAACAGTCTCTCTCCGTCTTTCCTGCAGCCCCCTTTAGGTACCTTTAGGTACCTGGCACTCGACAGGACAGTTATTGGTACAAACTCCTTCTTGAATGATTAAAAGACGGGATAAAAACAAGACAGCCCAAAGCGCTGTCTGTAGTTCCTCCAGTGCTAGGTCAGTGAATCCTCTCTTGAATAATACTCACCTTTTAATATTAGAGAGAGATCGCTGTATCTGTGGCCTTTCAGATATTACTGTCGCCCTGTTGTTGATGCAAGAATGCCTGAAAAACAAATATAAAACATGTTCATAAAAAATCCTGTTTTCAGAAATTACTTGAATGCTATCTCTTAGCAGATATCACACGTTTCTGTTGGTTAGGAATTCTGATGAGAGGTGATAATCACTCAGGTCTAGATTTGCAAAGGTCTTCAGACATCTCAGTTGTACTGATTTCAAAATACATCTCAAAATGAGTTAGATACTCCATTACAGTAGAAACCGTATATTAACTTCCTGATACTGTGGTTGCGAGCTACTACCCAGAGTGAGCTACTACCCAGAAATAGGGTTGTGGGTTTTGGTTGTCCCCTGCCTATTTTTCTGTCTTTTAATCCTTGCTTGCAAAGTGGAGTCTGGTTTTCATAAAAATATGCAAAAAGTTACAAATATTAGTTTTGTAACTTCCAATTGCTATTTTCAAAAGGATAATAATTCATATTAAAAAAGGAAAAAGACAGATGTTTCCAAACCAAAGATCCAGGTATCAAATATACACTACATTGTTCTGAGAGAGAAACGTAGAAATTTATTCTAGGTCTAAAAATGGTCGTGTGAAAATAGTTTCCAAAGGTCATGCTTACATTCTCTTGATTCTTCCATAGCAAATGTGTTCAGTGTACAATTTGAGTTCTTTTATGAGCCAGCCTTGCCACGTGATTGTAAAAACCACGATAGGTTCCAATTGCTTATGCATAATCAACCTGTCTCAACTGTTTAGATTTATACTGTATCCTGGGTTCCAAATATGCCTTTAAAATTTTGCTTTCAATGGTGTGTTGTTGCACTTAGAGTAAAAACTGCTGTGTTTACGTGCTTTGAAGGACTCTTCACAGTTTTCCTGCATACTACACAATGAAGCCTTAAACTGCTCTGTGGATGATGGCAGTTGACCTTTAGAAAAACTTTGAGAAACACTAACTGTAAAACAGTATCTCAGCTATAATTAATAAAAAGAACTTGCAGCACTTTACCTTAAAAAAAAAAATTAACTGTAGGGTTATATAAATAATTTATTTTTCAATAACTGTCTGAAAATAGGCGCTGGAATTAATTACTACTGCACGATTGACTGAAAATGCATATATTCTCAGTTTTTGCAGCAAGATAAATGAAAGTATTTAATTGGAGGGATAAGAAACATTTAAATTTCATTTGGCTTCTTTTTGGAGTTTTTAAAGACTTCACAACAGTATATTTTAATGTGGTGGATTTTAAAAGGATGAGCACATTAAAACAAGTTATTTACACCTAAAAACAACCCACAGATTCAGGGTTCTTTCTGAGAAAACCAGTCTGAAAATTTGCTGCAAGTTCAAGCATCATTTCTGTTGAACTGTGTTTTCAGCTCTGCCCGGCATTAAATAATTCATAATTCAGCTAAGCAATTTTAGTATGGTAAGGGGAAAAAAAAAAGAGTAAGGTCTATTTCCACATTAGTTTGCAAGTGAGACAAAGTGCTCTTAGCAATATATTTTATGAAAAGCAGTTGTTTAAGTTTTATTTTCCAAAGAATCATTTCCCTTTCCTTTGGGTCACCTCTGTCGGTTCTTACTGACCATCTATAACTATCATGGGGCGCTTCATGCCAGCGTTGCCACTCTTCTCGTGGCGTCGTCCTCCTGAACGTGACACACGTGGTTAGTAAGAAAGGGAAGGCAGCCACTCCAGATGAGATGCAAAGCGACACGGGGCAGCATTATCAGGCAGCCTGTGAGGAAAGATGAGGACATGAGGAAAAAAAAAGAGCCAAACCAGAAGAAGAGCAGAAAAGTGTGAAGTAGGAGACCATATCAGGCTGCTCAGACAGGTGTGGTAAAAATAGATTAGAACAGATGGGCTAAATGCCAGAAAGTTAGGCCCGAGCCTGGCCAGCAGAATAATTCTTAAAAGATCACTGTGAAAATAAACGGTGGTTCTACAGCTTTCAAGATTCAATGTAGGCTACAAGTAGGATATCTGCACAAGGAGGGTTTTAATTGAATGCATGTGCTATTAAATCCTCCTTTCAAAACAGAGGGTGGTGTCTGCAGTTCAGTCCGTTCAGAAAACACCCTGAAAAGGAACACCACCACTTAGAACATCACCTCTAAAAACTAATTTGTCTCCCTGCAGTGCGATTTAAATCAGATCTTTGCTGACCACTCAAGGAAGTGTTGAAAGTGGCTGTAGACAGGGAGCCGTTGAAAAGCAAAAGGGAAGATAGAGACAGAAATTAATATGGTTTTCTAATAGTCTTCCTTTTCCAATATGTTTTTTTACATTTTAGCAATAATTCTATGTTTAAAGATTCAGTAGCCATTTTCATTTGGCTGTGTATGGCACAGCTGTCGATTTACTTGAGCCAACTACAAGGGCAGACCATAGTCATTCAGGTTCCTTTTGAAAAACCATTACATCAGAGGGTCAATAAATATGTAAATAAACTCAAGAGTTTACTGTGACCTGAAAGATTTGTACAGAATTTTGGGGGAAAACAATGGTCATGGGGTCTTCTAATACCTTTTGCATCATATTTAGTACTTGGAAGTGCCCGGTTAGTCTGGAGAACCCGCAGACATAAACAATGCAGTTCTGAATGGAAGAGGACATTTCATATTCTAATCTATCTAATAGCAAAGCAGTTTTTTTTCATATAACTCCTCCAAATATTTTGTAGTTTTCTTCTAGGAAGTATTTTTCGCTGTGAAAGGGCAGATTGCGTGAAATTTTAATTTAAGCAGACATAGCGTAAGAGCAATAAGCCATGCCAGGGCGTGCGTTACTAAACTTACTGGCAAGCCTTTTGAGGATCGAAGGCGCTTGATCTTCAGCCGGTTTCTTTGCAGGACATGCACCAATAGCCTACAAACATACATCTTGTGGCAGTCTAATGTTGGTTACTAGTCATTGCCCTGCCACTAGAGATTACTGAAAAACAAACAAAGGCTTTGTTTGCAATTAAAAGACCACAGTGTCTTTAGAGTCTTGGGAGAATCACAATTTTCAGTCTAAAGAGGCAATGCTTTCGGAGCTCCAGTCGGCACTTCATTTTGCTAACACAAGTAACTTCCGATGCAGTGCTGTGATTCTGTGCTAAAAGCTGTTCCTAAACACAAAACTGGGAGAAGTCGATCCTACAGCACATCTGGAAAAGGACAATAAAGAAAAATGTATAGAAATCATTCTTACCACAAAAAATACGGCGAGATTTCAGTGCCTCGAGGGCACCGGATGGACTCTGCTATATTTACCAGTTACATTTACTTTCTCCATTTAAAAAGCAGAGTAATCCTAACAAAAAGGTGGCTGCAATTAAGAGAGCATAATTCTGAGTCTGGATAAACTCACTCATCACGATGTGCAAATTCCTCTACGCAGCGTGTTTTGCCCGAATCTTCTTCGTATTTTTGAAAACGTTCCCCAATGTTGCTTGCAATGGAATGGCGCGTCACCGCGCACACGTATGCACAGTATGCTAATTGTATTCATGACATGCAACATTTTCGTTGGCTGATGGACCGAAACCAAGAACCCTGCCTTACATGATTACTCCATTAAAAAATAATTTGATGTTTCGCTCATTACAGAGCACGTGTTAAGAGCTGCAGCGCATCCGTTCTGGAACCTCAGGGTTCCTATAGAATCCGGCGTGATTTCTTTATGATGTGGTGATGATTGACTGTCAGTTACTAATAAATGGTAAATAAAAAAGTAACCGGTGATATTAAAGTACTACATTAGCTACATTGCGATTAAATTACAGTAACACCGCCAGCTATAAACCTTTATAGAATCTCCTCAGCCATGCAGTAATTCTCCTAACTATACTATTATGTAGAGCACAAATATTTCTTTGTAAGTCCGAAGCAATACATCAGGGAAGCATTTACTGCTAAAGCTAGATTGAGAGTAAATGCATCTTGGCTTGCTATGAATAAAGCTCTAGCTTCTCATTACTTTATGACAAGACACAGAAATTCACTTTACTTTTCATTTAAGCTTTTCTGCTCCAGTTTATAGATGTATGCCTTCACGCTTTTATTCCCTTCTCGCTTCAGCCGTACGTAATAAATGATTATAAATTTTCACATTTGACCACCTCTCTGCTAGTCTCATGCTTAATGCACAAAGTTAGGAAGCTGCAGGTAAAAATTTCACAAACACTTTTATTTATGATGTTGTCCTTGGTAACGGAAATTTCAATGTACTGAAATGAAAAGTATGATTAAAGGGATACGACGTCCTGACAAGGATAGTAGAGGGCAGCCTTCTATTTCCCACTGAAAATATATAATACTTTTTTGACATCAATTTCATAGAGAATAGACATGGGCTAGTCATGAAAAAAAGACACAAACATGCTTCGAACTTCAGTGGTGGTGTGCTGTCTTAAATGAAACTTATTCCAGAAATATTTTGTCCAAGTTACGTGGCTTTCACATTAAAGTCAGGCACATAGCTAATTTTGTAGAAACAAGATATTGTGCAGTTAAAAAAAAAAAAAAACCAACAAAACACCTTAGTGATGATTTTCTGCAAAATTTAAAAAAAATAAACCACACTTCTGCTCCTGTTGAGAGAGAGATATTCTTTTCTTGTTTCCTCTTGTCATTTTCCCTATCATTTTACCACTACAACAGGATTTATTGCTTGGAGCTCTTGTCTGGTTTTGATTCTAAACTCATTTTAGCTAACGCCTATTGCCCTGTGCACCTGAAAAGTTGTGACGTGCTTGAAACATTTTAGAAGTAGTACCCCTAGAATGACTGGTTTATTTTTAATTACTCCCATTTTGTCTTTTCTTTAAAAAAATTAAAATAAATGTTTTAAAATTCCATACAGCATTAAGAGTTTTGAACCGGTTTATGGGTAAATGGAGGAACTGAAATAACATTAAGGATACCTTACTGAAATTTAAAAGTTTAGATTACATGAAAAATAAATTCTTCTCAAATCTCAAAAGTGAATTCCATCTTCTTGAGGAATTTTTAAAATAAATCATTTCAGTTTAGTATCTTGCTCTCAGAAATGACACATATCTTTGACAGGTGATATTCCCAATTAAAATAACTTTATAGTTTTAAAATAATTTCTAAAAAGACAAAAAAATCACCAAACATCTGTTAGAGTTTACCATCCAGACAAATATTCTATTCACTTTCCAATAGCACAGATACAAATATGAAATGTCCCTTTGAAATTTCATGTTTATGAGAATAAGAATTGAAGTACCACATTCCAGCAAATTAAATTAAATTATGTTTAAATCTCTTAAAAAAAAAAAAAGTTTCTAGAAAATAAAGCTTCTACATTTAGGCTTTTTAGGAAAAACGCACAACATGTAGAGGAATTGGGTGATGACCAAACTGTTCTTCTAAGCCCATGAATTTCAGGGACAACTGCCGTGGCGGGGCAACTGCCAAATTACACCTTTTCTTCAACAGTACTAACGACTGAAAGAAAAAATGCAGAATATCATATTAATATTTAAAAGTTATGCTTATTAAATTCTTGAGGCATTGTTTCCCAAGCAAGGGTTGAGGATTTATTATTAGCTATTTTTACAAATGGAGAAACAGTTTGTCCTGTGGCAGATGCCCAGTCGTTACGTGGTGAAGCCCGAAACCTCGTGGGCGTACACTCGGAACGTTTTTCCGTCTGGACTCGTAACAGCATCATACCTTTCTCACTAAAAAGAGCTGCAAGTGTTTCGTGACAGATTCCATTTGTTGGCTAGCTATCACAGAACCCTGGAAAATACATCACATCTTCTGTCAGTTATTAAAAAACCCACACAAATTATAATGAAAACAAAATTACTGGCAATTATCATTTGCATGTCTATCTTAATCCATTTCAGATTTACTGTTGCTCTGAGGTTTTACACGTTGATTTTTTTTTTTTTTTTTTTTCCTCCCTT
>WHYT01017424.1:59502-95043 GCA_009806455.1 Tetrax tetrax
TTTAGCAATCAATTATACACATCAAGTTGATACGCTGCAGGACTGCGGGTCGTTTAAGCTCGCAGCTACACCTGAAAGAGTTTGGGAAAGCCACCTAGGGAGCAAACTGGCTTTTCCCTTTCCAGCTTGCAAGCAAAAGGACAGCTTAATTAAACCCAACAGAGAGCGGCTCCTCAACCTCTCTGAAGCTCGTGGTAACAGCACTGACAACTGTTCTTTTGGGGCTGGAGAGCATTTGCTTTATGTCCTCAAGCTTCGGCTGTGCGCGCAGACAGCGCCAATAAGGAACGTCACAATCAAGCGATCCCATTCGATAAATGTGATTGCGATGCCGTGGCCTAATCCAGTGCTGGAACAATAAGCGAAACCTGGACCTGGCTCTGATGGTTGGTATGAGATATGGGTCAGTGAGCATAAGTGCTCTCTTTGTAATCATAAAAAGAGAGATAATGCATAGGATGCTAAACTATTGCTGTGCCTCCCCTTCATCGTACGGGGAAATTGATGGTCCGTATTCTCCAGAAGGATAGGGAGAGGATGGGGCTGATTAGGAGTCAGGGGTTTGCTCTGACTATGCATCTTCTAAAGAAATGTCTTTCCTCTCTTACCACTATTTTCAGAAGAATCCGAGTAATAAATGTAGATTCCCCACTCTTCAACTAAGGTATTGCGTTTAGGGGAGGGAGGTCTGCTTCGTGACTGTATGAACCAAAACCGCCGCCCAGCCCATTCGGAGGCCTTAGGCAGCCCAGCCTGGTTCCTCAGACAGCTCTGCCTGCTCCTGGGGTTCATACACAGGCCAACGTTTTAGCCTTTGGAGAATCTCCAGCGCGTCACGTTCCTTGCAGACACTCTTTGGTAGTCCCTTGCTAAGCTACTGGGAGGAATTGGAGCTTTCTCTGCCACTGTTTCTGACAGAGAGCAGAAAACCTTATTTTACAAGGGTTTTACTTTTACTAATATTAATCTCACAGCATCTAACTAAGCCAGTCTCACCCTCTGTTCAGGACCTTTTCAGTTGCTCGTTATGCTTAGATAAAAAACACAAACAGACGAACAAACGACCACTTCACCTACTTCTTTCTTTTTTCACCAACATCCTTATTTTTAGGTAAGTGCTTACTCGTAGGACAAGTCAACAGTTAAATGGGAAATGTCATTTAGAGTCTTCAAGAACAGGATAACCAGAATTCTTCTGGAACCGTATCTTAAGTGAGGTGTACAGCGCATGTACAGGACACGATATGCACCTTAAGTACATCCCACGTATTCGCAAATGTTCAGACACCGCCGATTCCACCTAACAGACATTTCGGAGTTGAAAAGATCCAAGGAAAATCTGGACAGGTGGTAGCTCTGTCCAAAAGTCTTTCACTAAGTAAGGAACTTCTGTAGTTGTACAAGTTAAATGCTAAAATATATTTTAGTTTGGAAGAAAGACTCCAAGAATATTGTTTCTTGCTATGGTTTCTGGTGGTTCTTAACCTGAATTGGGCATTTCTCTGAATTATTTCAGATGCGCTGATCCGACTTCAACCTGGAGTTACGGAGGTTTTATAAGACTGCAATAAAGCTCTCTTTGCATTAACCAGCCAAGCACATAAACATTTTAATGAACTGTTTTTACATGGTTCGTTGAGTAGCTCCTCATCTCCTACAATACAAATCACTTCTCCGCCACGCTCAGCCCTCTCACACGGGCCTTCCTTCTCAGTGCACAAAATGCAAATTGAATTTGACGAATCCTCCATTCTAGTCCGTACCCGTCCCGGTAGCGAAAACGTTTAATCTGTTGTGTCCTATACAGAAACTCTCCAGCAATGGCAAGGAACGACACAGAAGGTGTAGAAAAGCACCCGTCGCCGTTCTCACCACGCCAACTGTTAGGGACCGCTCTGAAATAAACCTCTGGGAGCTACCGCATTGCACCGAACCGCGTCGGACAATGAACAACAGTGTTGCCATGGAGTGCCGGGGGAGCTAAATTGTCATTAATCATAGAACAGAGCATCTCCCAAACAGGTATTTATTTTATATTGACCTAAAGGTTGAAATAAATTATCGAAGTCTACGGCGGTGTAGACCAGATCTCTATGGAATAATTAAATGACATTAATGACAAGCGTTTGGGTGTATTCTAGTCAACCTTTAAAAAGCAACATGAAAAGCATAAAATATTTATTGTTATGTTTTCAGATAGACTTTACGACACATTATGTATTTTTGAGATTAAAGATGAGTTCTAACACATGATTTAATAACGAATGCAAATTACAAATGAATATTTAACAAACCATCTCACGTTTTATGTCTTAACATATCCTTTGCCATTACCATGACTGAATGAGAAATGGCTCCGTGATGTATTGTCCCGCTGCCCAGGGCCCTGGTGCTTTCACCTTGGTACGGCCTTTAAAATAAATTAATTTGTTCACGTTTAAGAGCTCTGTGTAAGAGTTGACATCAAACATTTATAAGTCTGTTTATGATTGAACGAGCCGTGCACTAATCAGATAATATTTATTTTTGAAATAATTTATTTAGCCAATTGTTCCGTGAAAAAAAGATTAGGGAATGTTTATTTCCAATTTGAGTTTAGGATTAAGTGGTACTAATGGTACCATAAAGATGTTATATAGTGTTAATATAACCTGAGTATTAAAAACATAATGAATTTGCTATTTATGAACCATTAAGTTTTACCTCAAACTTGCTATCATTACAGACCTATTAATAACTTTTCTGTCTTTTTTTTTCCTTCTCTTTATCCATATTATCTTGTTTGCTTTCCTCTGCGTGGTCACAGAGTGATATTTTTGTGTTTGTAGGATGAATTAGAATATGTTTTTAAAAGCAACATTTTCTTTCATTGTGGACAACATTGTTTAGTATTTTGTTTGCTGAAGTGACAGTACAGACCATCACCGCAGAAAGACAAAGAATATTTTTGTTCACTTTCCATTATTGGTTTTGAATGGTGTATCCATCCCTATCAAATTTATTTTGATGTTGAAGGTAAAAAAAAATTCAAAGAAACACGGGCTTCTCAGCTTCATAATTTTGTTCATTTTAAGTGGCCTAATTCAGATTTCCTGTTAAGAGAATGCACCACACGCAACTTACACCAGAGCACAACCATTACACTGGGTGAGACTTTCACTGAGTTATCTGCAAAATTTTTAGTGACTGAAATAATAAATCTAATGTCTGCAGGTCACTGTCGTAATTTAATCGGCTAGGAATCAGACGTACTGACCGCAAGTTCTAACAAGAATTTGGCTCTTAGTGTTTTATATTTCTGTAAGATTCTAAATACTTGAAGATTAATTTGAAAAAAAAGAGAAAAAAAAACATTCTGATGAGAATTTTCCACTACTAGCCTTTTTCATTCAATGCTTCTACACTGCTGATGACCCAAATAAGGTGCTTAAGGAAGAGAACATCAGATATTTGAGGACAAATAGCACAAAAAATCAGGAATGGGAAGAGGAGGACAGGCCAGGAAGGATGAGATTCAAAAGAACACTATGGCTAAAGGACAGCGAGAAACAATGACGTTATTACCCCTGGGTGAGGAAGAAATTAAAAATAAGAATTAATTTGTTACCTGGCAAGAGAATTTTTGCCATAGCAATCCCTGCTCTGGTCTCCTGGTGTCTGCCTTGTCTCTCCGGAGCGCGCTGTCACACAGAGGTTTGGGGTGTGCTTGGTTTCGGATTGTTTATATCTTTTCTCACATTTCCGAGGCATCCCTACCTCTTCCCGTCATCATCTTGCAGTCATCTCCCCCTACTCATTTTTGCCGTTATTTTCTTCGCATTTCAGTCTCCAGTGCTGTCTTTCTAATTGCTGTTCTCGTGCGTCCACTTCAAACTATTTCTGGCATAAGCTATGCTACCCTGCAGGACTGATCTCGTGATCAGTTTGGGGATCACTTCTGTTTAGGTTCCATCTCAATTCAGAAATGTTTGTCATCTGCTGCTTCCTGTACCGCGGGGAAAGCTGCTGCCATCACCAATTCTCCTGCACTTCACGCCTCGTGAAAGAGATCTAAGAGCACCCAGTACTTCACCATGCACTGAAAATACAGCTGCTGCTGAATAGAGTTGGAGAAATTTGATTTGATTTTATTTTAAATCATGAAAGTCGTTCCAGGGTGCCTAATAAGTCTGTTCAGACTTCACAATTGTTGGCATGAGGAAGCAGAAGCACGCGGATCCTGCTAGGATCAAGTACTGGCTGTCCACTGAGCTGCTGTATTTCCACGGCCTTGCTCATACCGAATTTTGGGATTATGTGCTGGCTGGTCCCGAGCTAACCATAACTTCAGTAAAGATAAAATAAAAGGTGAGAAAGGCAATTGTGTGAGGGTTATTCAGCGTTTTCAATTCAAAAAGCGACCGTTCTCACACACGCTGTAGTTCTGCGCTGATCTCCTCACACGCTGACAAAAGCCAAGGCTGAACACTGGGTGACAGACTAGTTTCCCTCAGTAAAACAACGTTTCCGTTTCCACCGTACGATTCGTGACCCAGGATGCTTTAGTTCCTAAGCCCAGAAGACAGCAATCATATTTCCCTTTCCCACGTTGTTTCCCTCCCATGCTGAAGCCCCGACTCCCCTCAAACACGTTACGCCAGTAAGACCATTTTCCATTTATTGACTGAACGGTTAATACAGCTAAAGCAAAGCGTCGTATTTCAGAAAGGAAGAATTTAAAAAGCCAAGCAGCACAGCAGACTACAACGTGAGAACTACAAGAAGTTAGGTTTAACTGTCCATCTTCTCCAAGTATTAGTGTGTTATATCAAGCCTGGTCCTCTTTTCAAACCTGATGATTAAATTTTATTTTTTTTTTTCTGTCATCTTAGTTTTACTCTGAGGGCAACAATCTCCTTAATTTCACAGAAAGATTTCCAGGAGACGCATGGATTTGCCTGCACTGCCACCATCTTTTCTCAAAATTCTCAACAAGAAACCACCCCCCGCTGAATACCCTCATGTTCGTTCTGGGCCTTCTTCAACGCCCGCTAAAGCCAACCAAAACGACCTCGTAGACTTTGATCACGTTTTACGTGAGCCTCAAAGGCGGCCAACAGCCAAAAAATTATAGTTTGGTAGATTCTTCTCTCTCGCTCAACTCGCTTGAGCTCTCTCAAAAAGCACACGTTAGGTAGGGCCAAATCTGCTGGATAAGAAATGTTAAAATATTACACTGGAGCCAAGGTCATGAGCGTTGCTTCGCCTGCGGCAACGTAAGATTTGAGTCCAGCTTCACACAAACTGGCAGCATTAACGTTACGTTCGTGTTACGTCCGTTCTGCCACACGTCTCTGGTTACAATCTCTGCTTTGGAAAATCAGCAGTTACAGGCAGAGAGCAGGAAAGAAGGAAAATTTAGTAAGAAAGTATTATTTAAGGGAGAAATAAGGGGCAGTAATCAAAGAGCTGTTTCAGAAAGCAGCAACGCTTTCAGCATCGCCGCCTGAAAACTTCAGAATGAAGAAAACAAAACCAATTCCCGGCTGAAGAACAGACAAAGGAGATCCCCCTCCCGCAGGAGCGCGGCATGATAAGTAGCCGCAGGGAGAATCGCTGCGATCAGTCAGGAAGGCAGGAGAGTTATTAGCTTAGCCCTGAACCTCCTACTTAATGTGGGGCCAGTGGTGATAGTTAACAGAGCCTGGCTGAGGTGACAAGCTTTGGACCTGCTTGAGGAAATCCAATTGAGAAGCAGCCATGAGGAACAAGCAGCTCGAAACAGATGTTCCAGCGACCAGGATGTGCACGCATTTAACCTGAATATGTAGAAAAAATATTATTTTCTATAGATAGTGATTTCATCTCCTTCTGCAGCTCCGGGACTGTCAGATCTCATTATCCACAGCTAAAGTGCTTCCTTCACGTTTTGGAATAGATCTGAAATCCAAGCCAGAAGTGTTTGAGCGATGGCTACTGAATGAAGAGTTCAAGGCACTAGATTGATAGCCTGGAGATAATTTCGGTATTCAAGCAAATCAAGGCTAAACTGGTAGGAATACAAAAAGTTAAATTTCAACAGAGTTAAAATAATTACTAAAACCCATTTAACCCAGCACGAACCATTAGGAAAGCTAGCTTGCTTTCAGTTGTTGATTCCTATTTACCAAGTAATGTTGATTACATGTAAATATATAATATATAATAAATATCTAGGCCACTGCCAAAATGGGGCAGGAAGGGCTTTGTCAAAAGGAGCTCCTTACACTCACAGGCCATTGTGCCAAATACAAGTAGCAAAATGTCGACGTCTTAAGCCAGTTGTTTGTGCATTTCTGGGCTCCGTGGCGTAGAGAGGAGAGCACCAGTGTCCCACGGGACGCTATCGCACGTACAATATATACCCTGGTGTGCGTTTTCCTTTGCAGTTCTAGAAATCTCGTTAACATTCATGAAAGCTGCGTATGCACCTCAGGAGAAGAAAACGCCCCGCTATGTTGATTTTTACAAGAAATTTGCTATTCTCAACACAACGTCTGCCTGTTCCAGATTTCAAGCACATCCCATTTTAGAGAAGTACAACATCCCTAAATAGTTACTGCTACATTTCTTTATGGTTCTACATTAAAAAGTAAAATAAATAAAATATGTATCAGAAAAACTAATTCCATCGACTCCGATTGCAAAAGCCTATCTGAGGGCACACGAGGATCGGCGAAATATCTTCACAACCAACATTTTCTTCTGTGCCTTTCTGAACTTCGAAGCCTGGATAGCTTCAGGGGATAGGAGTAAATTTATGTATTGAAAATAAGTTAAAGTGATATGAGTGTGTATTCTTTTTTGCTGCCATTTCCAAAGCAAATAATCTCGGTAATTTCCAAGATAATAATAAAATAAGAAGTCCCTGGCTAAATAATTTTTTTTCTTCACTTCTGATTAATGTAGAGTACAATAAATTACTCAGATATTTAATTCAAAACAAAACCAAGGATGTTTTCAGTTGCCTTTCTCCATTTACATAATACTAGAGGAGCAAAAAAAAAAGGAGATTAGTACATAAAAATTAAAACTTTACTACCTAACCAAAAAGGTGTCAGTTTAGAACAATCTATAAACTCCATGGGGAGGTATGAAATCTTTCTTCATCCTTAATTCTTCTGAGCTCTAAATTCTTAAAAATCAGATGTTAATGACAGTGATTTTTCCAGATTGTAAGCACTTTGGGTTGACAGGAGGACACAGAAATATTTGTTAAATACAGCTTCATAGTACAGTGTTATGAACTCTAAGCAAAGTTTTTTCAAAATATGCCTTCAACTTGTTTTCAGTAACAATAATTTTGGGAACATCTAGAGAAAAATTTTCTTCATAACGTAGCTTCTACTTCAGAGGAACTCAGTGGTCAAAAGGCCAGGAACTTCCCTCTCTCTCCTCATTTGTACTGCAATATTTCATTTCAGCCACTTGAAGAAGCTACAAGCTTCTCCCAGCTGAACAATAGTACAACTTCCTTCAAATAAAAAAAAAAATTCTTTAAATTACCTGTTAAAACCTGTACTGAATATCCGCTCCCCTTGCACGTAGTATGCAGTTCAGCTTATTCTCTTCTCTTGTTCCTGCCATTGTTCCCTGGAAAATGTTATCCTTGTGAATAAGGGTTTGGTTCATCGGTCCATTTTAGACATATAAATGACTAGGTCCGAAACTTCAAGGAAAAAAACCATCACGTTTTAAAGCAAAGTGTAAAAATAAAAAATAAAAAAAAATCCAACTGTCAAAATAAAATCCAATCTGTAAAAGTGCATGTGTCCCTCTTCAAAGCCAAGTATCGTTTTCCTTACCCCATGTAACGTTTCCTCCTAGTTCAAGTAACGGAAAGCATTGCGTGGTACATAGACCAAAACAAAGCCAGGATCTGACAGCAAAGATGTCAAATACTGAGTTTCTTGGAAAGTCCAGCTGTTAAAATAACAGTCCAGAAGATTCAAGAACAATCAAGAAGGGTGTGCGTGCAGGAAATCTCGACAGATGCTGGGGTTTCACACGGAAGCAGACTGTCTGTTGTACACTGTGAATTGCAGGGTTCACTCCTGGTTCATCAGCCTGGAATCCGTACCAGTACGTTATTTCAAAATGGGAGTAAAAAAAACCAAACCCAATCCTGATGCCTGCCTTCATAGATCCAGAACTGAGGTAAAGCAGAAGGTTAATGGCGTGTAGTACACAAAACAAGACGTGGCCGGAATATCCAGGGACTCTTCGGAACGAAGATCACCTTTCTGTTTTTGTGGATGTTGACTCACAACTGGACATCTTAATTACTGCTTCCACAGCAATCAGAACCAGTGAGTCTGTGACATTATCACCCCAAACCTCTAAGGATCTTTTTGCCTACGAGGGTAACTTATTTCAGGAGTTGGTTTTTTTGCAGGCCTGGCATGCTAGAGAGAAGGGACAAAGTTCAACATGTAGCTCAAATTTACAGGTAAAACAATATATGGGTATAACCTCCAGGTGCCCAAGTATTGTCCCCATTAACAGGTGGAGAAGCAAAGAGGATCACCAAACACCGATCCTTCACAAAAGGACCCCGACTTGCCTGGGACCACTCAGATACTAATGAATGGGTAGAGCTGGTTTTCCTGCGTCCCGGTGATTTTCCTGTGTCCCGGTGACTGGTTTGAAACACAGCTGTCAGATAACTTCCAAGTTACTTCCACAAAGTTTCTTCTGTAACTGAAGGGGCTGGGAATAGAACAGACATTTTGGTATCTGTCAGACTGTGCTCCCTATGGCGTTTCCATGGTTTTCCCGTTCTGTATGAGGCACTAGACTTGGACTGCAAATATTTTTTTTCCTCACAATTCCCTGAAAAGTTATTTCATAGCCCTCCATCATTTATTCTTTGGATGCAGCTTATCTGCCTTCTAAATTTCAGACAGACTTTCTCAAATTTCTATCTCAGCACTTCTAGCAGAAGTGTCACTAAAGAAACAGATGATTAGGGTCTGCCAAATAATCAACATCCGTATGAAATCCTAGGTGCCTCCAGCAGGATCTGGACAGTACGCTCTCACGACGGACACCGAAGGGAGTCACGCAGTGCTTTAGTTGTTGGTAAGGCCGATACACAGCACGTGCAGGATACCAGCATCGTCGGCAAGGCAGCAGGCAAAGCTCTGAAAGAAGCTGTTCTGGGGAAGCTGAAAGGTAAAATCCTCTTTTTTAAAATTTACTTCGTTGGTGGTGGTAGTGAGGGATATTTAAAAATAAAATTAAAAAAAGAAAAACCTCACAGAACAACCACTTTCATTGTAAGGGTGTAGGCTAACACACCCTCAAGAGACTGAGGCCGTTCCACCTCGCCATGATGGTCTTATACACAAGCTAATCTTACTTGGCACTGAGAAATTTCGCAGTGTAGGGTGAAAAACCCCACAAAACCCCCACTACACAGGTGCCATCATCTCTGCTGCCCCTCACACAAATAACTGGAGTCAGTGTACAAGGGGAAAACAAACGTCAGCTCCAAATGTCCCTGCCCGTGTGCGCTTCCGTCAGACTAATTCTGTCGTTTGTTGTGCAGTCAGGCTAAGATGCCTCTGTTTTCAGCTCCACTCAAAATATAATTTCCTGATCTAATCTTGTTTATTACCAGTGTGAACATTTTTGGCCCTAAAAGGTATCCTAGCAACGTTACTGACCCAAACACTAGTTCTGGAAAAGGTGCTCTGTGTCACTTTACCGATGCAGATTCCTTTTTACCCCGAGTACTCACACTGAAAATCCTCCTGAAAGCTCAGGGAGGGTCCCACACGCAGAACCTCCTTCCCTCAAATGAGAAAGGCACGGTCCAAGGTCCAAGATCAAGACAGCAGAGTAACAAAAAAAAAAACCCAAAACACCCAAAAAAACCCCAAACAAGTAAAGCCTTTCTTAACTTGGTGATCTGTCGCTGTGACATCGTTAGCCATCACCTGTTTCGTGGAGCATTGCATTAGATAAAAACAGGAGAAATTTCAAACCCAAAGTATTTTCTGTCTACAGTTGAGATGCAGATGCATGTCTCTCGCACGTGACCGGTGTGTTTAAAGTACCGAGTTGACTGGCACATGCTTTCGCTTAATGACGGTAATTACAAAGAATAACAGCTCCAGCCCACATCTGTTCAGCGTCACCGTCGCGCTGCGCTGTGCCGATCGCACGGAGGGCTGTCAGGAACGCCAGCTTCACCCCGAATCACGCATGAGCACATCTGTGAGACAAGAAACAGGTTAATAAGCATCAACGCTTTTCTGTAAACACTTGTTGAGGAGAATAAAACTGCGAGCGCCGAAGGAAACGGTACAGCAGCGGACGGTGTCTCTGTCGAGCTTGAAATAAGAAATCCTGGGAAGGACAAGCGTGGGGTCTGGGTCCCCAAAGAACAAGTTCCCCTCTAGCAGATCAAGATGGGGAAAACCCAACCACCACGCTTCACGTGAACAACGTTTCACCTCAGTTACTCTTTCCTTTCGATTGGTTCTCACTTAACATCGTCGGTTTACGTAGCACTAGGTAGCATACAAACAGGACATTTTTAAACTGTACTCAATTCAAATATCTTAATACTGCACAAAAAAGAAAGCCTAATTCTAAGTCGAGTAAGCACAGGTACAACTTTCTAGGTGTTGTTTGTCCCCTATTTTAAGAGTGCTTTCAGTATGGCTAATATTTTTTTTTTTAAATTGCATAACATTCAAATGAAAATTGAAGCTAAAACCACTAAACGAAGAAAACCGAAAATACCTCAGTTACAAATGCTATGAACTTTTTACCACGGCATAATTGTAGGTGCCTTTATTCAAAGCTGTTTAAGATGCAGGGTCATGTTTGTTCTGTAGCAAAGGAGCAGGGAATTACAGGCAGGCAGAGAAGTCGTTAATGTAACATGACTTTGTTTGCTTTCGTGTGACAGGAGACATTACAACATGTAGCTGACATGCTATATAATTGTAGAATAAATAAACAGCACGATTTGAAAACAAAAAGGGTTCTTAGATGTGTTCCTCTCAGTAATATATATTTAAAAATTGAAGAAAGATTTTTTTTTTAAAATCTCTTCAAGAAGTATGTTTCCACTAATATGACTTAGTTGGCTCTCAATAATCAACTCAGGAACTGCACGCACACATATAAAATAAACTTAAGAAATTTTTTTTTAGTTGTATTTCTTTCCCAAAATTGTCTAAACCTAAACTTGTTCAGACTGCCACAGCAGATAAACTGTGCGCTCTCTTAGTGGGTGGGTTAGGCATCCTGCAGATCTAGCCAGAGGTGCGACCTGTGTGCGTCACTTGCTTTTCAGTTTAGCCTGGGTTCGCTCTAATTTTTAATTTTAATATTTATTGATAATGCTGGTAGAGCTGCCTCAGGCATTTAAAGCACACAGGTAAGCCAACAGTGATTTACATCGCCACCCAAAGATTTCACCGAAGGACTTCATAGAGGCTTTTGACTATAGAAGTATTCTGTAGTAGATATATTTAGATTATATAAATATTATAGTCTACAAAATGTCCAGAAATAGTAGTATGGTGATTTTCATGCTCTAGCCTCATTCAGTTTCCAATAAAAGGAACAAAATCTTTTTGCAACACATAGGAGAGAGCCGACAGAACGTTCTCACATCCTGCAGGCTGCTGCATTACCAGGCAATCCTCCTCACATCCGTGAAGTCACCTACAAAGTTGGGATGCAGCCCTTGTTTTGTGTAAAATCCACGTCTGTGTTTTTCTGTTAAAAAAAACCCAAAACACGCAATTCCTGCCAGGCTACCTAGCGACATGCATGACCACGCTGAAGATCACAGCTCCTAATAAAGAAACCAGGGAAATCTTTTCAAAACATGTTCAGAACTTGTAAAATTTGCATTTATAAACGTCTGTAAAAAAAAAAAATCTATGAACATTACAGCAAAAACGGCAGCCACCAGGATTTGAAACGCATCGCGAGCCAGCGCGGAAAGTTCTCGAGCAGGGCGTGCACCTGCCCATCAGAAGCCTTGTTGAACCCTCTCGTTGGCGTAGAGCACCGCGTGCTTCCTGCGGCAGGAGGAGAGGATTCTCCAACCTAACCTTCTTCATCCCAGCGAACACGTTTTTCTCAGGAACAGCTGCTTCTGCGGGATCTTGGCATAGGAGTGAAAGCTCTGCAGAAATTCTGCGGGGAAGGAGGCACTTCACAGGCTGCCGGGGAGCACGACAGGGCTGGAAGAAGAGTGAAGAGGCCCAGCTGTGACAGCTGGAAGCGGGATGAGCTGCCGCTGATCTGTTTCTCCGCTTATCACAACACCCATTAATCAATTCCAATCACAGCAGGCCCACCAGCGAAACTCTACTCCACCTCTCCAAAACGACTGCTCAGCCTCGTAATCCTCCTGAAAAACTGTCCATCTGAAAAAATGTCAGAGGGACTGTGTTATTTGCCTTTTTTAAGTCTATTATATTTGCATTTTTTTAAAAAATCAAGCAACAGCTAAAACATCCATGGGCCTTTCTTCCCAAAAGCGTTCAAAATTTCACATACTTGATTTTTTGTGTGTGTGATTTTAAATGAAAAGAAAGCATTTCCCTTCTGCTTTCGCTCAGTTGTGCCATAATTGCTAATTTTAGTGAACTTAAGGTCAACTGTTTGTATCCATCACCAGCTCACCAGCATGGGCAAATTCTGCGGGTTTTGAAGGAGCAGTCTGATTTGTTCAGCACGTAATTTGCAGTAATATTAGTTCACTAGAAAAGTGAGGCAGTTCTGTAATTTGTTTGCTTGTTCAGTAATTTTTCTAGTCATTAACACATTCTACAGTTCCTGCTTTTGTTGACCCCGGGTCTGTCCACACCAAAACAAAGTTGCAGCGTCAGAGGATATAACATCGAGTAATGAAAAGCAGAACGAAGAAAACTCTTTCTGCCTATCGCAAGTTCCGCAGGACGTTGAAGGATAACATAGGAACACCTTTCCAGAGGCCTGTTGGGAATTTGTGATATTTCACTGGTTACCAGAGAGTGGCACAGGTATTTTCCAAAGACCGTATTGGAAACGCTTGCCATTTCTAGGGCTTCAGAACCTGCGTATTTGCCGAGAGCTGCTATTATTTACACAGCATCAACAGTTTTCTAGTTGATATACAGGCAAAATGAGAGCTTTGCGTAATTACTGTACTACAGCACAGAACATCAAGCAGCAAAATGGATACTCGCCATTCAAGGAGGCGGTGGCCCGGAGTTACCACTGGCAAGTAACTGGCTTAACTTTGGAATTCTTCCTTCGTTTGATACGATGGTGTCAACCAGCAAAGCGTCGAGAGGTCTTTCGTGCTAAATGCTATAAGCTGTCCATGTAATACATATTATCATGTAATATCACTTGTAATAGCATAAAATACGCTTTTATGTTAGTGATTAAATGTATTTTGCCAAATAGATTACTATGATAGCATTGCAGAAGGGACACAATAAACAGGCCGAGAAAATTCTGAGTTTAGAACCAAATAATGTAAGCGATGTGGTATTTGTAACTACTTTTCTAAGCCCATGAAAAACTCGGTAAGCAGGACACAACTGCGGTTCATTTTAACCGTCCTACCTTTTGTCACCTTTGTCATATTGGAGATTTAAGGATTATTTTTTTTCTTTCTTCCTTAACCTCCCATCGAGACAGATACAACTCACTCCTCTTCTAGGTGGCATTTCTAGGAACCATAGCAGAATGCAAAAGTGTTACCTGTGTAATAGAAGGGAATTTTGATTCTCAGGCCCTGCCATAATTCCCACATTAATTTTTTCCCCGCTTGTTTTCAGCTCTGAACTTTTTGGGACAGATGTCATTTGGAAAATGCCTACCAGTAGTGAGCAGTTACACAATTTAAGTAATAACAAATATATTTACCTCAGAAAATTCCTGTTACAGCCTCTGCAGCAGCAAACTAAAAAAGCTTCACCCTCTTCAAACGACTTTTACAATCTGATTTTGCATTTACGCTAAAAAAGAAATGTCTGTGTATTTCTCATGTTAAAATAAAGGGGAAAAAATTGCTTCCAGAGGACAAAGCACAGGCTAGGAAACTACAGACGGTGTCAGCCTCGAGGGCTGCATCTCGTGAAGATGGAACCTTCCACCACGCTCTGAATCCTGACCGCTGAATGTACAGAAGTCGTAGAAAACGGGCCAGAGCTGCACACGTGTAAGAACGTGCTTTCGCTGTATTTATAAAGAAAACATACTAGCACGGAAACCCGTTACAGACCAGGTTTGGAAGAATCTAACAGGAGTGTCACAGCTCAGTCACAAGCTGCTGTTCGACAGGAATGTGCCTTTTATTGACCCCTTTTGATCCCCAAACGAGCACCGATAAGCTGTCAGAAGAAACGCATGCAGCTCCTGATCTACGCCACAAATACTCGAGTGTCACATCCAACACAAAAGCCGACTCGGTGCATCCAGAATTCTGTTTTCATTCGATAGCAAGGGAAGGTTTGCAGAAAGGGGAGAGGGAGCCGGTGCGCCGCGCTGCCTGCTGAGTTGTGAAGTTGCTGCTGCAGACAGCTGGCAGCTCAGCCCTGCCTCACGGAAGACCCAGGAAATGAAGACATTTCGTGACGGGGGAACGTCTGCTCAGCGGTAGCCACCCTGACACTGCATAACTGGAAAAACCGTCAGCGTCCTGCTAAAGGTATGGCTGCCACCTTCTCACAGCCGGGCAAAGCAGAGGTGTTTCAGTCCCGTTGTGCCTTTAGCCTCAAAGATACCACCCAGTTTAAGTTAACGTAAACGTACCAGCCACAAGAAGTATTTTGAGGTTTAACTGCTTGTATGCGGTGTTCAGTATTTCCAAACTCATAGAATCACGGAATGGTTTGGGTTGGAAGTGCCTTTCAGAGCTCATCTAGTCCAACCCCCCTGCCAGGAGCAGGGACATCTTCGACTAGATTTCAATACTGTGTACAAAACAGGTTTTTAGATACTATGAACAACAAATTATTTTAAGGATTCCATGTTTAGAATTTTGTGTTTCTCCAAAAACTCCAGTTACCTGAGAGATGAGGAGAAAAGCCAGCTAGGCTGTTTTGCACCTCTGTGCATTTCTGAGGAACAGGTCAGCGACGTCGTTACGTCTCCATGCGGAGAAGGCTGGTGAATGCCCTCTGAGGGCACAGCGTCGCTTGGTTAACGCGCGCAGCACGGGACGATCCTCGTTCTCTGGAGACCACAGCCAACGCGGCGATGCCCGTGCAGCGTTACAGCTGTACCCGTGCAAAGCATGTGCTAAGTTAAGAGGGAGACTTTTCTAACAACTTACACATAGGCTATTCCTTACAGGTTAAAAAAACCCCCAAGAAACAGTTTCTCACCTTTGCAAAGCACCAGATGAGAAACGCTGTAGATTTTCATGCAGTTCCAGCCCCAGCAGATCGTTTTATGATGACTCAACAGCATCAGGAGTTGGAGAGGTGGAGCCGCAGCTGTTAGGATCCAAGTAAGTTGGTACTCTGCGAAGATAAACCCTCTCTTTGAATTGTATCTAATCAAGAACTGTACCTACTTCTGGCTTTGCAAAAACAGAACAAGAAAAAAACTAAACAAAAAAGCAACCCTCAACTTTAAGTGCAAGATTTGATATAAATGTCAGGAGATACAACCAACACTGATCTTACTCATCTGTCTGCAAAACGTGTAAGGTTTCATATTGCTCATCAGGGGAAAAAAGGATTTTTAAAAAATTTTCATTTTTTTTTAGCGTTGCTCTCATTTCACATCTGCTCATAACTTTTGTTAACCTCTTCCTTCCATTGCAATGCCACTAAAATGCAGACAAAACCATCCTGAAGGAACCCCATGCTCCCAAGACACAGTTAATAAAATATTCTTAATCGTTCTTAAACCTGCGGTCTGAGTGTTTGCAAGCGCAGTAATTGACAGGTTGGATTGCTTCACGCCCAGTTTTATGCTTTTATTGGAGGGGTGTGATTGTGAGTAAATGCAGATCGCTTATTCAACACGGAATCTCTCAGAATTTTTTTTTCCTTTCCCTCCCTCGCTGTCTGATTTACAACCTCACTTTCACAAGAAGCCAAGGCTGGAGAGCGACAAGTATAGTTTATCTCCGATCTTCGTGGAGGAAATTATGATGGCAGGCACACTAACAAACACTGGGGGTTATTTTAAACAGGGGAAAAAAATTATTACTAAATAAATAATTCTTCAGTATTGAGCACCTCTAAAGATGTTAAGAGGTTTTCCTAATAACACCTCTGTCATACCCACTGCAGGTATAAACCGTAATAAAACCCAGCTCCACCATCAGAACACGTTTACAAGAACCTCCTTTTACAGGGTTAACCTGTTGAGACCCAAAAGATTGTACGCTGTTTCTTACCTACCGCTTACAACAGGTACGTAAATGTCAGAATTCAGAATTTTGTCCTCAACCCACTGCACAACCTGTGGGAGGGACAAGGAGCAATGAGGAGCCATCCAGCAAAACCTGGGTTTATTTGTCAGCTTTTTGGTGAGGAGAAGCGGCTGAAGAACAAAGTTCAACTGGCACAAGATTCCCTTCACTGGGCCATCACCTCTCCTAGCTTTGCACTTTCTGATATTAAATCTGAGCTAATAAAAGAATGATTTTCTGTGTTATCAAGGTGAACATCACAGGAAAAGTTACTCCTTGAGAGCGATTGTATAGTTAGGCCCGGTATTTTAGAAACAGCGTTGTGATATTGATAAAAATTGTTATTGAACTATGTTTTGTAAAGGCAAAATTACATTTTTTTTTTAATAGTAACTGTAACACAGTGAAAATGCTAAACTAATAATGGGGAAAATAAGTCTGGGATCGTACGTCTTTTTGAATGTAGTAACAGCTATCGTAATCGTTACAGCTATACTGCAGCTGTCATATAATTACCCAAGGGAAAGTATAACGAAAAAGTTATCCTGTAAACTACACAAACCCGCAAACACCAGATTTTCCTGTGGAAACCAGGCTTTTCCACCCCCAGGGCGCAAGCGTTGAGGTTGGGGTGCTGGGGGTGCGCTGAGGGGATGCTGCCATCTCGTGGGTGTAGCGTGGAATAAAATCACCACGTCAAATACCCATCTTCTTGACACTCTTTTCGGGAAACACATGGGATAGCCAGTAGAGCTTTTCAAAAATAAGAGAAAAAAAAAAATTCTAAAACTTCAAAAGTCTACAGATCTTTGTTACCATCCATCCTTTTCCGAGAGCGCTGTTCAGGGACCGTGCTGGCAAGTGTCGGAATTAAAACAGCCGAGAGAATCGGGAAAGAAGCGTTAACAAGTGACACATTGTTTTGGATAGAGATTTTATTTAATTTTCCAACAGAACTGAGCAGGGAAGCGTCCCAGCATCTCCTGAAACTCGTGCTGGGGTGTGGCAGTACACCAACACCGGAGGACCTGGCAAGGGCTGTTGCTGCCGGAGCGTTTTAGGGGTCCACGATCGAACAGAAGCCATGTCGAGAGCCACGCACAGAAGCGGAAACAGAACTGAAAGAATTTCTTAATAAGGGGAGAGACAAAATAGAATAGCAAGAAACTGAGTCCTGTAGATCAACTTTGCTCCCTATTGTTGAAGGCAACGGCTCAGGAGCTCACAAACATCGTTTTGTTCCACTTACCCTTCTGACTTCGTCAGGTCCCCTGTGGTCAAGGACCCATTCACCTACTTTCAGCATACTCTAGAATTAAACTACAGGACAATTTACTTTTGAAGCAAAGTATCTGACACTAAATACCATTTAATTTAGACATTTCAACTTCACATGTTTTATCATTTCACCTTAGTTTCTTTGTCTCCCTGTACACATGACCATAACTGGATAGTAAAGTTATGGTACAAACTACCAGGAGAGAATTTCAGATGCAGCTTGGTGCCTACAACGGTGATTTACATCGGGATTTACATGTTGTTTACCTCTCCTGTGCATGTTGGTCGTCATCCTCAATAGCTGATGTTTCATACAAACCATTCTTCGTTGCCATTACGCAGTCAATTTTTAAGCAGCAAGATTTTCATTTTACACTCACAGAAAATGCAATAGTGCATTTTAAAGTTCCCAGAACCAGGGATGAGGGGGAAATAGACAATCAAGTGAAAATCAAAAGCAGTAGACTTCAATAGAAAACTGGAAAAGCGTTCCTGTGAATGAACACACACGTTCAAAGTGCAAAGTCAAAAGATTCTCTAAAAACTCCGTATCAAGGACTGAGCAATCCTGAGGCGGCAGCCAAACTCCCCGACACAACCGGCTGATACAACGGTGTAACAACGCCACTGCCACAGCAGAGACGTTCGGAACATCAGCCATCCTGCTTCCTTTGCAGGAGCTCAGAGTAGTCAAAATTACTCTTCGGCTTTCGGGAAATAAGTTTTACTTCGTATCTGTGGCCGATTGTTACACCATTACTATTTTGGAAACAGGCTTCTGTGCTTCTACCTGTATACGCGTATCGAGCTAGCTACACGTGTACCTTCGTGGTCGAGCGCAAGGTTTGGTCCGACCGCCGGTGTGTAACAGCGCTGCTCATTTTTCCAAGCGTCTCTCTATCAGTACCATCGCTTGCACACGAGGGGGAGAGGCAGAAATGGGTCACTGCAAGGTAATTTTCTACCATAAATAATTAACACACGTATCTTAACATAATTCAGTGAAAGGGGGGTTTATACTAACATGAAATGCAAATAATTTGGCAGGCTCTGAGAGCAAAACCAGCACTGTACCAGTTAAAATGAACTTAAACTTGTAGTTTGACATTTATTTAAATCACTGCAAACAACATTTGAATAAATCCAGACTTTGAAATATTTTAAGTAACTTAAAGCAAAGGTCCTGGTTAATTTATTTGAAGATTTTTTGTCTCTATGCTATACATACCTTCTGAGGAAAAACATGAACTATTCAGACAGTAGCACATACCGGTGTCAGTGAAGTATTTGTCATTAAGCTACTAGAGTTGTGTAACGATTAATCAAGTCATGCTTGCAATGGGCTTAAGGAGCCTGCGTGAAAGACATCGAGTAGAGTTTAACTCCACGGGAATATGGGGGTGGTGTTTTGGTTTGGTTTGGTTTTGTTTTTTAATTACAGATGTCTATTATGAGGTTTTTCCTGACAGTTTCCTTCTTTTCCCTTAACTATTCATACATCCTCCCAAATACAATTTACTTGGACTTACTTGAATTAACAGAGACATTCAAAATTAACTCAGATTGAAAGGTACTTGAAATAATATTTTTTTGTGTTGTCTGTGGTGCTCACCAACGACAAAATGTTAGCTCAGGAAACCTCTTTTTCAGTTTTGTCCTGTTTTCACTGCAACAATCAAATTACACGGATGCTGATTAGATTATATACACCATCTCCTGTTCTAGAAACCAATACTATCACAAACACAAACATAAGTAACAAGAGCAAACAAAAAAAACAGGGCAGGAAAAAAGTTCAAGAGTAATCAAATCTTGTCACATATACTGATTTCAAGTCCTAAAATGAACAGGAAAAAAAAAGAAAATATGGCAATTAAAAAAAAAAAATATAAACATAAAATATCAGGACTTCAAAAAAAAGCAAACAGCTCTTCCTTTGGAAAATGCATAAACAATCTCAGATCCTACTGAAAACTAGGGGAAGGAATTAAAATGCTGTCCTAAAATAATAAAAAACAAAACCAAAAATCCTACCTTAGCATGAAACCAGAAAAGTTGCAAAACACACAAAAGCAACAGGACTCCCCTCATCACAGTATGTTAGAGCACACAAAGGCTGAGAGGAAATTTCCCGTCCAAAAATGAGAGCCTGCATCTGCAGAGGTGAACGGGGTGCAATCTCCTCGCCTCCCTGCAGGTGCCATCGCTGGATCAAATTAAATCAAACTGCAGCCTCTCGGTTTTCTTCCTCTAGAGTATTCTCAGGAGTCAGCCAGTGCTGCCAGAGGTTGCTTATCCTGAGCTTCTAACCCTGGTGCGCGTTCTTTAAAAAGCAACGCTGGAACGCGCTTTTTCTAACGGTGCGTTTACCTAGAACGTCCCGGTAACGATGGGCTCACGTTGTTTGAAGGCTCCTCAAGGCAGCCAGGGTCGGTATTCTGGAGATACTCTTCCTCCCAGGACTGATCTCTTTACCTGAAATAAAGATGTTTCTTTCTCCTGATGAGGGATAAAAACAAACAGTTTGGTGCCTAATCACAGTTAATTTGACTCACATGGCTTTACCAATTTCCACAACAAAGATCAATTAACTTTTTTTTTTTCAGTAGTTTACCTCATGTGTTAATGCTGGATGGTGTTAAAATGTGTAATTTTATTTTTCTACTATTAAACAAACAAAACACTGGGCTGAGTTGTAAAAAGCAGTAAAGCAGCTCATCAATACTCTCAGAATTATGATGGTTTTTTATTAATGTAGTACTATTTTTCAAATAAAGTATCGAACTGAAGAAATACCTATTTCTCATTAACTTCTTTAAGGGACTTCTAGAAGCCGTCGGCCAGAGAGGCAGCGTGCGTGCCGGGGAGACAGCGCAGCGGTCTCACGGGTAAGGCGACATGAGCCTCCGCTTCAGAGGCAGCAGCTCGTGGTTGCTGCTCCAGCCTTGCGTGATTTCTGTGTGTGGGGGCAAGGGAAGTGTGAAGGAATAAGTGAGTGTTCGGTGTGAACAGTGATCTGCTGGAAGTAAGCATCTTAGTTCCGTTCACAGCAGTTAATTAATAGCTGTTTTAATAAATACCGGTTGTGGTTTCCACTCCCATCTCAAATCCCCCACCAGAAAAACTGACACCACCAGTTTTTATTTCTGCGCAAGGAATTAACTTTGTGACGTACTAAAGGAAAAACTACTGAATTGCACTGGTTTGCTGGCTGCTGCAGCGGTGGTTTAGAGGAAGCTCCAAAGGTACTATCACAAGAGGATTCTTCTGTGTGCTGCCCCTCTGCCAGAAGCTGTCCAGGGTGGGACTTCACAGAAGTAGGTTTTGTGAACATCTTACTCTGAAATGTGAATAAAATATTAACAGGGTGAATAAGAGGGACTGATTAGACATGGCTAGTGAGTGAGGGGGAGAAACAACTAAACAAAAACCAACCCCCCAGGAGCAGGAAGCTATTGGCAACATTTCCACTCATCCTGCAAAAGCTAAATGTGGTATGGTTAAGGAGGCCCACCTGAGGCCTCAGTTAAAACTCCATCAGAAACCCAGTTGTTTGCATGGTCTCTTTTCTCCTGCATTTCAGAAAAGCTAAAAAGGGAAAGTCAGTTCAAGCTCCAAGTTTGTGAAGAACTTGTCTTTCAGTTTTAGAGAGGGAAAAAAAAAAAAACAGAAAAAGACAAAAAAATTCTCACAGCAATGCACAGAACTACAAAAGCCAAGCTGTTTTCAAAGCAGTTGTTGTGGTTTTGTTTGGTGAGGGGGGCCTAAGGTGGCTGCTTCTGTAGGAAACTGCTGGAAGTTTCCCCTTTGTCCAGTGGACTCGGCCGGGCCTGGGGCGGACCCGCTGCTGGCCAGGGCTGAGCCAATTGGGAGCAGAATGTTCCCTGATAACGCCTCTGCCATAACGGATTTAAGAAGGGGAAAAACAGAAAAAAAAAAAAAGGAGAAGATGTGATGAAGCTGAGCGGGGGCAGAGGTGCAGAGGGGGAGGCGCAGGCCTCCGGGGCCTTGCAGGCCTCACCTCTGGCCTCTCGCCAGGCGGTGACTGGGCCCAACTCAGCCCGGCCCGGCTGCAAGAGGTGGAGAGGAGAGAAGATGGATGATGTGAAGAGATCCTGAGAGGCTTCTGCCAGCCCGTTGTGAAGAATGAACTTTTCTTATGAGAGAAACAGCTGCAGACACCAAGGTCAGTGCAGAAGGAGGGGAGCAGTAATGCGGCTCCTGGCCAAGATTCCCCTGCAGCCCGTGGTGATGGCCGTGGTGGAGCAGGTTGTCCCCCCGCAGCCCATGGAGGAGCAGAGATCCACTTGGAGCTTGGAGCCCGTGCTGGGGGAGGCGGGTGCCTGGAGGAGGCTGTGGCCCGTGGAGGCCCCGCTGGGGCAGCCGTTCTGGAGGGGCTGCACCCGTGGAAGAGATGACCCACGCCGGAGCAGTTTCACGAAGGACTGCGGCCCGTGGGAGGGACCCCACGCTGGAGCAGGGGAGGGATGTGAGGAGTTCTTCCCCCAACTGTGAAGCAGCAGCGTAAAACAACGCGTGATGGACTGACCGCGACCCCCATTCCCTCTTCCCCCTGTGCCGCTCGGGGGGAAGGTGGCAGAGACAATGTTGAGCCCGGGAAGTGGGAGGGGAGGAGAAGGTTATCTCATTCTCTGTCTCATTCTCCTGCTGTTTTTAGTAATAAATGAATAGTTTTCCCCCTGTCGAGCCTGTTTTTGCCCATGACGGTAACTTTCTCCCTGTCCTTATCTCAAACCTCGAGCAGTTTTTCTTAAATTATCTCTCCCTGTTCTCTTGGAGAGTGGGGGGAGTGAGAGAGCGACTGCGTAGTCTGGTCCGGATCGGGGCTGAACTACGACAGCAGTGCTTCTCAATAAATACAAGAACAAAAGCAAACATGATTAATCATGTGGGCAGGTGGAACACCAGCAACACACTTGAATAACTTTGCAAGGGGGACCTGACATCCCACCGAGGCATTTATTGGCAGAAATGGGCAGGGATTGAGGAGTGTGACGTTAACGGGTGTAGATGAGTTCATGAGCATTGGGCCTCTAAGTGCATGCTGTGAAGCGTCTCGCCAGAAGACAGAAACTTCGGTAAAGAAGTCTTTTTGTTTTGTTTCTGGGAGCTACAGAAAACACTTCTTACTAATATTTCCAGTTTTGACCCTGCAGTACTTACGGCAAGAAAGAAGTACTCTCTGTGGCAAAGGGAGGCCTCAAAAACAACTCTGTACAGAAGAAAAGTGCCAAGGGATTTACTCTGAAAAGCTGTAAAAATGGGTGATCGGTTACATGATCGAGTTTTACTCTTTACAATGCTCACGCTTAGATCCATGATCCAGAAGAACCAGTTCTATTTTTTAAACTTTCAGCCAAATATAAATAATACATTTACAGAAGCGGAAATAGGGTAGTTTTCACTTTTAAAGCATAAAAATCGGCACAACTGAATATACTGCGTTAACCCTCGCGCAGGCTGCAAACACCTTTACAGTAGGAAAGCAATGAAGCACCGTCACACCCCCCCGGAGAGGGAAATTATTACCTGCAGTAAAAACCGTTGGATATTTTTGATGGCAGGGCTGCACTGCAAGACATTTTTTGACAAAATATGAAGGGATACTAGGCTTAAGAAATCCATATGTTACTGGTTCAGCGTAATTACCCTTCCCCGGTTCCTCCAAATGGGAAAAGCCACACCAATTATAACTATAGTGTGACAGCTTTCAAAGGAGAAGGACGATTGTCGCTCTTTACTGTAGTCTTCTCACAGGAAATGGTTCTAGGAGCTTGACATGTTCTTAAAAACTGAAGTTCTCAAGATCTTCCCCTGAACACCTTCCCTCAGAAGGAAAGATGGTGGCTCTGAATATCTGACTTGGAAGCTTTGATCTATAAGAAAAATCTTTGGGCTTAGCTTATGATGTTCTCAGCGCTGCTGTGAGTAAAACGTGCTGGGTTCAGGCCTCCTAGAACCCAGCATTACAGAACAAAAATTCAAATTCATTTTCATCCTGGCTGCTGATTTTCACCTTCAGCCAGCAGACTGCAGGTAAGAGGTTAAAGGATGACTACAGTAAAAAGCACAACAAGTGGCTGATTGGGAAAGTTCTCTACAACCTCATGGGATGACTGGCATACTCTTTAGGAAGAGGTACGCGTCTGATCTGTACTACTGAATAGTAGTTGAGCAACGAACGGGTAATTCATTAGCAACGCCACTCAACATGAACTTCCTTCAGGTCGAGATGAAGAGCACCATCACTGATACTTTAAGCCCAGATTTTTCAACGGACTACAAAACCGCTAAAAAAGCATTCACCAAATAAGGTTGTAGAGTGCTTTTACCATCTCTCATAGGTTTCCCCTACAGAAATAAATAGAAAGTTTTTCCTTTATTTAAGAAAAAAAAAAAGTTGACATTTAAAAAAATGAAAGCCATAAATACACTTCAAAATTGCAGTAGCACTATTAGATCATGATGCAGCAGAGGTGAAGCAGCAATGTTAACAAAAAAATTGGTACCCACGCCATCTGCCTTTAAGGGCCTAAGATAGGAACGGCGTCTGTCCTAACTGTATGCAAAGCCAACGTACGTTACGAGTGCCCTTCAGAGGGATCTCCTTCCACTCACACGAGAGCTTTTTTTTTTTTTTTTACTTACTGCGTTAAATTATTTATTATAGGCTTAGGTAAAAAGAGACTTTTATTAAAACAAAAAGCAGTATGTTGTAGAGGCTAACAGTCCCTTAAGGAATTCCATTTTTTCTTGTGCAATGTAGGGTACTTATCCTCATACCATCATGTCATTTACTTTCATACCACTTACTGGTATCAGCAATAATTTTTAGCTTTTTGCGATACGTTGGCTTTCCCTCCATGTGAAGGGAAAGAGTTTCCCTGAATTTCTTGATGGCAGCATTTTATACCCACTCTACCCTACCGGGTGAAAGCTCTGCAGGAAATGCAGGGGAAGGCTGGAGTTTGCGCGTGTGTTTTGGAATCCCCTTCTGTTTCCAAGCAAATTCCCCTTCACCTGTTTCAACCTGTGCTCCTGGAGCCTCAGCAGGTTCGTTACAAAGAGTCTGAGATGCCGGTGGTGGCTGTCCTTCTTGAAGTTCTAAATTCATAACAAGGGAATCCACCAGCGAGTCCAATTCATCCAAGTTCATGAAAGGCACGGGTATTGTCTGGGTAGGGTTGATGGCCGAAGTAGAAGACGAGGCAAATAAACTGAAATAGTTGTTTAAATATCCAGCTACGACACAAATCTTCTCTGCAGAGCTCCTGAGAGGGCTTGTGTTTCTATAGGACCCTATGAAAAACAAAAGCAAGAGGAGTCAAATGCAGCATTTTGCAAAGCGTTACCACGTGGCCCTCCCTCCCTCTTGCTTTACGGGTCTCTGTAGCCCACAGGTTACCGTCAAGACCGGCAATAACCCAGTAAATACCTTCTAATGTAGAAGAAACTATTTGACAGAGTTCAGCTAAGCACTGCTCCAATTCCAAATATTTTGCAGCGATGTTACTGCTTCTCTTTATTTCCTTATATAGAGATTCTTCTTCTGGAAATGGAGATTCTACTTCTTTCTGTATTAATAAAGAGCAATTTAAAAAGAACCAAGCACGGGACGGTATAGTAGCTCTTAAACATGCCTATTACAGATTCAGCCAGATCAAACAAGCCAATGCTGAAACACAAAATGAAAGCAATGCCAAGTCATAAAACACAAGGTAGCCCTGAAAAGAAGTGCAGATTGTTGACAGGAGGCGAAAGAATAAAATAAAATAAAAAATAAAAAGTTTTTAAAAAAAATGATAAATGGAACTGTAAAATCCAGAAAAGGTTTGCCTCTTAGAAAACAGATTAAATCCTCTATCCTGGCTTTTAATTCCAAATACCACCAACTATGGCCATAAACTACTGCTGTAGTTATAACACAATAACGCTCGCGTTGCTGAACTAGAGGCTTTCAACTTAGAAAACAGAACAGGTGGTTACGCAGTTCAGCACCAGCACAAAAAGAAGGCAGATAAGATACACAGAACATCTTGAGACAAAGAGGTACCTCCAGAAATACTTCAAGTAAAATTAAAATCAAGGAGTTTCAAGTGGAAGCGTAGTAGCCAGAAAAGTTAGCGTTCCCATGACAAGCACGCCACCGCGACGGGGAGCGTTGTCATGCAGCTGTAAATATACAGGAGGCAGTTCCAATTCCTCCTCTTTGCTAAATGCAGCCTTTAAATTTAAACCCCGGGCTCGCAGCACGCATTTTGTTAAACATTTCTCTTACCTTTCTGCAGTAAGAGATGTTATTTTCAAGGAATCTGGCTAATGCCACCACATTATCCTTTATTTGCTTTTGGATCTACAAAGAAACATTTAACGGTATTGTACAGCTGATTCAAGACAAAGTCAAAGGTACATTAATATTTTAGAGAGATAACAACGTACACCTGCATACTAATGCAAAAAAATACTGGAAAGCAGAAGTAATGTTTTCTGCAACATAACACGCCTTCGGCCTTCCGTGCTGTCTGTACAACACATATTTATCCAGAGGAGAAGGGGCAGAACAAGCCTATCCATCCCAACACCGAAAGGAATCACACACGCTGTACACACCTCGTACCTTGCTGACGAACATTTCCATCTTTCCTAAGTATTTCCTTGGAATTCAGCCAGGCTTTCCGTCAAACTGGCTCACCCACTAAGTCAGTGGTGTATTTCCAAGGTGTACTCTAGCTTGCTTACTAGTATTTCCATACATCACAGAAATATTTTAACTACAGTGCTTATTCTTTATTATCCACTTTGTATAACGCCCTATAATATCATCTTCCTCACAGTTTGTCACCTAAGCAAAATAAGAGCACAAAATAACAGACTGTAGCTTAAAAATGCCCCTGGGTTGGTTGGACAAAAACCAGAAACGACCCAGGACTGAACTCAGCGTGCAGTGAGGTCTGTTCTGCTTTAGGCATCAAAGGACACTAGGCACCCCAGTTGTTTCAGGAAAGAGTAACTCCTCCCCAGGAGAACTCTGGCTTCAGCATACTGGGAAAAAAAAACCAAAACGAAACAAAAAACCAAACCAAAAATAAAAAGAAAACTCAAATCTACTAAATGTAAAGGAATATAACTGTTAAACTGCTGTCTTGAGGGCGGAGGAGTACACACACATCTGTTTATTACGAGGCAGTAGAAATAGCTCTTCTTAAAATTAACAGGAGAATTCAACTGAGGTCTCACTATGAGAGATAAAAGCTTCCCATTGGTGTAATCCCTTTCCATATTACCATAAATTTGGAAGGTGACAGGAGCAACTCATTAACACAACAGAAATAACGTGCTGTAACTTTCCGATAAAGCGTAACAAAGAAGTTGCTCAAATTAAAACACCGCTGCTGCTCATCAACCTGAAAGCATTTGATGGTCAGCTGCGGTTTCTGTGGAGGGCAGGAGACGAGGCAGGACATTTCTGACTGGTGTGCTGTTAAACAGCTACTGCGGTAAAACGAGTTCCCTCGGACGGGCCCGGCTCACGAAGGTGCCGCAGCGCACCCGAAGCGCTACGCACGTGAGAAGACTGGCTCTTAAAAGCTGACACCGAAGTATTAATTTAACAATTCACTTCAGGATCATAAAGTGTTACATATTACATTTGCAATCTTTTTACGAAACAAACTTTGCAATAGCATACAGAATAAAAGCTCCACTTGCTCCTTTGCATATTTTCATATTCTCCCTCTCTTCGAGGGCTACACTGTGAAGTTTTACACAAAATGCCCTCCAATGCACAGAGAAATTGTTCTACATAAAATACACTTAAATCTTCAGTCTATAGATGGGTGAAGGCTAAACACTCTAAGACATTCTGGAAGATGGCAGTCAACATTCCCAGTTACCACCCATCTCAAACCTGTGTGGCTGAGCATAACTAACCGTAAGAATTGAAGAACAGAAGGCCGTGAGCAAGAGCCTCTGAGATACAGGAGTAGTTTTTGACCTTACTGTCATCTCACCTCATTTTGTGGATGTTGTTTCACAAGTTCTTTCTGCACCACTCTTGCTTTTTCCTGTACGGTATCAATGAGAAACTCCAGCCCTGAGCTGACTCCATCATAGACAGCAAGTGCAAGGTCCTTTTAAAATAAAGGTTCAACGCGTAACGATTAAAGGAATTGACATGGCCTTGCATTAAAACAGATTTTCATAGTGGGCTAGAAACGTAGTTTTGTTTTGAGCAGATTGTTCAGTGCTGGTCTATTCAGTCACACGTTATTCTTGGGCTCAGCACTTGTACCTCCTCTTTCTAACTTTCCGCAGATTTCTGGAAATTCTGTGGGGTATGTAATGACAGATTACTGAAATAAGTATTGAATTTCAGTGAAATGGGTAGACTTGTACAATCTCCGTGCAGATACAAGTCTAAAGGCACAGTATTTCTTTCTCTTTATAGGTGGAAGTTATACAGATTTGAAGTATGGGGATTTTTGTAAGGGAAAAAAAACCAAACCATTCAAGGGTATTAACACATTTCCACCATAGAAATGAAATATTAGATAAATTCTGAAAATACTTAATTCAGTTGATCAAATTGTCATATCTAACAATTTGCTTCTGAGCACAATTACTGAAAAACAAAGGTGATGTCAACATTAAAATTACCATTTCTAATAAACATTTTTTCACCTGTAGACTAGTTGCAGGAATGTTGTTCTCTTCAGAAAAGGAAATATCAGCTCTTGCGACTACTGCTAGGTGTCCTACGTATTTCAACATTTGTTTTACTGTTTGGTTTATTTTGCTCCATGCTTCTGTTACCATCGAGGAGATATCTGAAGAACAGCCCTGAGAAATAAAGGCGTATCATTCACTGAAGCTAGAAAGCACCCTGCTCAAAGAGCACAGGCTTTCTGTAACGCGAGAGTGTGTAGCACACAACAGCTCCAGGCGTTTTCAGCTTCACATCTTCCTACTTCCAATGCCCTGTCTGCCACAGGTAAAAGCCCACACCTTGCAACCACAGAGACCAATGGTATTGATATAGTTACACAGTTAAAAAAAAATAATAATAATTACTCTTGTTTATGCTACAGCCTTGGAAAGAGTAATATTTGCTCTGAAGTAGCACATGGAAGTACCAGTTTAGCCAGCAGAAACACACCCTTTGCTGTTCATCTTCCTTCAGCCTGTCCATTTGTCACTCCAAATGTTGGACATTTCAGTGTTTTTAACAAGTCCGTAGTAAAGATTGCATTAACATGTAGAACTTCTCTATACAGAGAGTAATTATTTCATATACTTTACCTGCAATAGTAACTGTAAATAACCTCCCAAGTTCTTTACTTCCTGTTTTATTTCTTCATCAACTTTTATAGATCCAGGGCATTTCTGGACGTTGTAAAGCCAGAGCTTGGTTAGAACCACAAGCTGGTCAAAAGCGGAGATAATTCTGATGCTGTAGGACTGAGCTGCATGATCAAGAGAGAAAACTACAAGAGAGAGAGATCTATCAGAAGCTCTCCTTTGCATATCAAAGTAGGAATGTTAATTCTTCTGATAGGCAAACGTATGAATGTTCGTGCGTCTGAAAGACAAGGCACTAGTAATGTTTAAACTGATATGAAAATGAGACTTACAGTTTTCTTGACATTCTTCGTCTTGCTGTTCATAGGCTTTTGAAATGGCAGAAACTCCAGAGAAAATTATAAACAAATTAGTTAGGAGGCTATCTGCTATGCTCTTTCCTCCTTCGTGATTCCCTTCCAGTAGATCTAAAGCTGAACTTATAGATTCTTTGCAAATTCCAGGAAGAAACAGTTCAGGAAAGCTTGGGTGTATACTGGACTTGTTCCGTGAACCTGTATGATATAAAAGGAAAACATCTACGCAAGAAACTCTTCCTAGAGTGAGCAGTCAGTGTATCTTTGTAATGACTACTTTGTAATCCTTCTTCAGCAATCTTCAGCTACTCAAGATAGCAAGTCACAAAAAATGTGTATGCAATGCTGTACATAGTTTCTAGACTCAGTACAAAGACAAATTCCATTGTGAAATTATTTAACGTAAATCCGTCTTTTTAAACAATTGAACCTACAGAGAGACTGAAAATAACGAAATTCAGCCGATCTAAAATAACTGACTGAATAAAAATATTTGGAAGACTGAAGCATTTCGTATTTCAGGAAAAAACAGTTTATAAAATCTGACAAAAAGCTTGGGGGAACCTCAGTAGTTTAATGAACAGCAACAACTCAAAGTCTCCAAATTATTATATCAGGATCCAGCCTCTGGCAATTTGTTACATGAACTGTCATCTTTTTCCAGTTTACCCAAATCGTTAATGTTTAGGTAAATGTCTTAAATAAGAGTCATAAGTGCTGATCAGGAAGCTTTTGCCCTGAGGAAATAGAATAAAAAATACAAAAAAAAATCCCTACTGTTAACAGCTTGACATTATAAGCTTGAAGATATTATAAACAGGCTATTTTCATTCTGTTTTCCAACCCACACTTTGTTTTTAGTGAAAATGAGAAATGCATATGTTTTATACATGCAGTAGTTTCAAGTTCTCAGTATGAAACGAAAGGTGGTGTGCCATGTAAGAAGTACCTGATATATAGGAAGTCTGTATATTCTGAATTGGTTCCAATTTTATCTCAGACAAACATCCAGAAATTCTCTTGTTCTTCATGAAACTTCTACTTCTAGGAGAGGATGACAGGGTGAAAACATGAGAAAGCTTTAAAAGAACCTCATCATCAAGTAGTGCATGGAATTCAATTTCTTCAGTATGTGACTGCTGTCAGTTAACAACTGCCAATGCAGCATTCTAGCGTTATTCTGTCAATGAAACAGTATTTAGACTGAAAATAAAGAAACTGTTTATCCACGTTGCATTATTTGGAGATAACCTTTGTTTACTTGGAACGGTCAGGAATGCTTTCCTAAATGTACAGTCGGATAAACGGATTTCTGTCAGCGACTTGTTGCATAGCGACACACAGTGCAGAAGTGAAGCCAGTAAAGCACAGGGAGGTAAGGTATTCAATTTAAACTCCACCCCTCCTCACAAGTGTACACATAACTCTGCGTTTAATTTCTAAGCGTGATATTATAGTAAGGTCAAAGAAGAATGAATAAATAAAAGACTGCGTCAATGGCACAGAAGCCTGTTCAGGTAATTACACAAGTTATTTTTTGCTTTGTTTTAAGCATAGGTGAAGGAACCACAAATCAGTACCCACCTTCTTCTGGAAAGGCAGGAAACTGAGGCATCTGAAAGGTCAGGTTCCCACTCGTCAGCAGGGTCGTAAAATACATCAGCAGCTTTATTACCGTCGTTACTCTGAGAAAATTAAGAAAACACAGGGGAGGAGGAAGGTTAAACAGAAATAGAGTGACAGGAAAGCATACAACATGAAGACAACATAATATTTTTTCTTTTCTTAGGAAATGTATAATCTAGAAGACCACCAACTGCCAGTCAACCTGAGGTGTCAGTGTTTGGAAACAAACTAAACAAGCTAAACATTTCCTGAAGACACCCAGCTACCCAGCATCTGACATACAGCAACACCAAGTACAAAACTTTGTCCCAGTTCTCCCCACATGCCAGATTTATTAAAAATATAAGCATATAATTTAATATAAGCATTTAATTTTTTCCACTGAGGGTGGTGGAGCAGTGTCCCAGGTTGCCCAGAGAGGCGGTGGATGCCCCATCCCTGGAAACATTCCAGGCCAGGTTGGCCGGGGCTCTGAGCAACCTGATCCGGTTGGAGATGTCCCTGCTCCTGGCAGGGCGTTGGGCTGGATGACCTTTGAAGGTCCCTTCCAACCCAAACCGTTCTAGGATTCTGTGATTCTATATACTCATATATGAAGAAGTTATTCTTTCAAATAGAATATAATTTTTAAGGAGATGCAATTATTTTGTAAGGTAGGAAAAAATAGCACTCTGAAGTGCTATATAATATATATAATTATTTTTATATATATATTTTGACACATATATACACACATATAAAGAAATTGGAATGAAAAGATTTGATATGGTCAGGAGAGTCACAAGTTCAAGCACAGAACAAATTTAGATAAGCTATTCTCTTAATCCAAAAGCTGGTCTTAAATATATAATTTTCTTCTGTGCATTAATCAAAAAAGCCCCAAACTAGTACCGCATAAAATACAAGGTCATTACAGTTCTCCTGGATTGGTTTGAGTCCCTCCTTCGTGTTAATCAGCTCCTCCTCATATCCAAGAAGTTTCCTTCCTGTACCCTTCAGTCTATAACAACTCTCAATTCATATGGCATAAACCAAAGAAATATAAGGCAATGGTCAGCCCTGGAGACTGGAAAATCCCAGAATACTCTATCACCACTAAAAAAGGCCACCAGATCTGACAGAATTTTAAAAATATATATATGTTGGGTTTTTTTTTTAAGTAGCTCTTAGGCCTCCCGAGTCTTCAGCTCTAAAACAGAGAAAAAACTGCAATGAAGTGCAAAAAAAACCACTGTCTGTTCACAGAGTCAATAAACTTATTTCTTATGACATTTCTCTCTTTAGGAGATTAAAAAATACAATTTTCCCAGCAAATAAAAGCTGATACTGTAATCTTATCTGTATTCAATAATCTGGAACCATTGTCTACCTTTATTTAATGACAAAGATTTTAGCTCATAGTTATAGGTTTCGTGGATACAGAATCAGCTGTAGGGCACTGTTCCCCCCTCTCCCTTTCTTCTATTTTACATCCTCCTCTTCGATACAAAAGATATTATGATGTGCTCCAAAACAAAAGCCCTGCACATCTAGAGAGGTGCAGTAAAAAAATACTCAGTTTGCCCAATTAAAAGCAATAGAATTAGAAAAAGGGATTTGTGTGCATCTTAATAGTCTGTTTATTAAAAAAAAAAAAAAAAAAAAAAAAAAAAAAAAAAAAAAAAAAAAAAAAAAAAAAAAAAACAAAAAAAAGGTTTTTTTATTAAAAAAAAAAAAAAAGAAAAAGAAAAATGCCTTTCAAAAACTCCCACTAAAGCACATACAGACAAAAGCCACCAGCTGCAAATTAACTGACCAGAATCAAATAAAAATAGATAGACTGTAATAACAAAAATTCAAGCAATACCTTTAAAAAGGTCAAGATTTCCTCTAGAACAGCTAAAACAACGTCAAGGCCAGAAGAAGCACAAAGAGGTCTTTGTTCTACTGCTTCACACTCTGCACACAAAGCGACCTGAATAAAGTCATTGACCTCTACTGTCCTCCCTCTGTTACAGACAAATGTGTGTACATGGGTTTCATAAAAAATAATCATGTGTCTTGCTGTTTAAGATCACAAACAAAAAAAATCCCCACATTTTCCTCCTCTATGATTATCAAAATCTTGTCTTTGACAAAAATATTACTCTTAATAGTCATTTTTCTTCAGTTGTTACTGACCTTATGGAGTTCTTTCATTGCTGCTAGCTTGCATTCAAATTTCTCCAGGCTCCAGAAAGTTGCTATTCCCAGTTTGGTGTTACGAACCTGCACCTGAACAGAAGACACTGTTCCTGTTCTATCATCAATTTTTTCATGCCTATGAATTTGAGACAATTAAAAAGAAAAAGAAAGACACAACCCATTATTTATATTTCAAAAATAAACAAGGTCCTTGCAGATAGGATTCTACAGAGAATAAAAATCTGATCACAACCACAGGAATTGCTTGAGACCTGGATCTCACAAAATACACATTAGTGTAGCCATTAGAATTATCTTCATGCAAAGGAAAAAAAGGAATCCTTGCATTCAAAGACAGAAGTAGATACTAGCATACAAATTCCTGGCTCTGGAGAAACTCGGGACCAAATATATGCTGCAGAATTCTACTGGCAGAGTTCTTGTCAAAGGACAGCAATACTTACACCTACTAGAAAGTCCTAGCTTCCCTGCATTTACCGTATAATTTTTTTGAAATGCTGGAGTTTCCTCTGCGCTAATATCTCAGCTCTCACTAAGAACACCTGACCAGTACACGGGTCCACTTCTAGGACACTCTTCATCTACAACTCACAAGTCAGTTTGGAAAAATTATTCATCACGTTCCATTTAACAAAACTATGAAAAGGAAAACAAACAGTGCAATGCATATCCAGAATCCACCTCCCAATTTTTATATATATATTATATATACCCCCTTACAATTAACTCGCTCAGATACTCACCTGTGGAAAACAGTGTTTTTCCCTAATTCATTACTGATGGTGTTAGCCTCTTTGATCATCACGGAGAGCTTCAGAGAATTCCAGTTAAGTGGAGCTAATAAAGAACACAGCACATGATGATTAAGGGGATCGAACTATGTGATGCAACAACTTCAGGGTTTAAAAAGAAAAAAAAGAAACCCCTACCAAAAAAAACCTGAATGGAATTTACCCAACAACATTTCTGTGAATTCCCAATACATTGAGAAAAAATGATCCTCCCAGCCAAGACAATCCTTCACAAAAGCTCAGGTAAAGGGTATTTCAGAAATAGAGGCATAACACCAGACACTATATAGGCTAATTGAGACAGGAAACTAAACAGAAACCGTTCGCTTACTCCAGTTTTCCAACTGCTGGGGCAGTTCAGCCACACAGGGGAAGAACTTAAAATCATTGAATAGTTTGGGTTGCGAGGGACCTTAAAGATCATCTGTTCCAACCTCCCTGCCCTGGGCAAGGACATCTCCAACCGGATCAGGTTGCTCACAGCCCCGGCCAACCTGGCCTGGAATGTTTCCAGGGATGGGGCATCCACCGCCTCTCTGGGCAACCTGGGACAGTACCTCACCATCCTCACAGTGAAGGATTTCTTCCTTTTCTCTAATCTAAACTTACCCTCTTCCAGTTTAAAACCATCACCCCTCGTCCTGTCACACCAGGCCCTGCTGAAGAGTCTCTCCCCACCTTCCCTGCAGCCCCCTTTGGGCACTGGGAGCCGCTCTCAGCTCTCCCCGGAGCCTCCTCTTCTCCAGGCTGAACAGCCCCAGCTCTCCCAGCCTGGCCCCACAGCAGAGCTGCTCCAGCCCTCTCAGCATCTGCGTGGCCTGCTCTGGACCCACTCCAACAGTCCACGTCCTTCCTGTGCTGGAGACTCCAGAGCTGAATGCAGTGTTCCACGGGGGGTCCCACCAAAGCAGAACATGAGAGAGGCCAAACTGCTTTGGCTGGATAAATGGCAAATTCCGCTCCTTTTAGCATTCTGGATTGGCTAAACAAAGTACCTTTCCCTCCAAACCATTCTTCGGCATCTCCTAAAAACTCACAGCAGCGGGCACCGACAGCTGCCACGTCACAAATCTTCTTGGCTCAGTTTTATGTCTCGTTTGGAACAGAAACGCTCTATTAATGCACGTTCAGCACCCTCACGTTCAGAGTGCACGGGGAGGCACCAGAGCGCTTAGGCAGTTGGAAACTGTAGCACTGGCAAGATAATAGCACTTAACTTCAGTAAATACAGCCTACGTGTATACCCAGCTAACCACCACGAGCGTGATTAAACAAGCTCTTCTTGCTCAGGATCATTAGAGAAGTGCTAGAGGAAGAGTAAAAGCTTCTCTATCAGGTATGGATAAATAAATCCAAGACTAAATCCAAAACCACCGAGCAAAAGAGAAGTCAGCGTTGCCTTTGCAAAATCATATATGTACGTACTCGTCGTAGTTTTATTCCCACTTCCACGATTCTTCTGAAGCATGTGTATTTCTTCAGCAATCTTCTGCTTCTCAGCCTCCAGAGCTTCAAGTATCTTTGCATGACGAATCGTATGATCTTCTAGAGCCTGAGGAAAAAAAAAAAAAAAAAA